>CANNZV010000348.1:0-310973 GCA_947561585.1 Caprella mutica | reverse complement strand
CACCAGATGTGAAGGGAAACTTTATTTAGAGCTTTTAATTGGAGGGTAGATTTACGTGTTGAATGAATAACAATTAATGAAGTGCAGCACAAGGGAAACATAACAATTTATGAAGTGCAACACAGGGAAACATAACAATTTATGAAGTGCAGCACAAGGCAAACATAACAATTTATGAAGTGCAGCACAAGGCAAACATAACAATTTATGAAGTGCAGCACAGTGAAACATAACAATTTATGAAGTGCAACACAAGGGAAACATAACAATTTATGAAGTGCAGCACAAGGGAAACATAACAATTTATGAAGTGCAGCACAGTGAAACATAACAATTTATGAAGTGCATTACAAGGGAAACATTACAATTTATGAAGTGCATTACAAGGGAAACGACGAAAAAATTGAGCATCCTGTTATTTTTCTAGAGTTTAGAATAATAAAATATTCATTACCAATAACCTAATTAATGAGAAATAAGTATATAGAACTAAGAAGTATTTTGGATACCAAAAATAACAAAGTCCCCCTTCACACAATTGCGTTTCTCAACGCCGCCTTTAAAAAAAGTTCATGTCAAAAAGTTTAGCTACAATTGATTTTTTGCCATGGGAATTTTTAAAGGCGGCGTTGTGAAATGAAAGTGTTTTAACTATATCTAAATAGTTAAAAGTTAAAGGATGTACAATTTTTTAGTCGTTTCCCTTTGCTGCACTTCATAAATTTAGTAAGTCATCTCATAAGGAGACCATATAATTAAATGATTAACAATTATATTCTTTTAAACTATTAAATAATAGGTTAGAGCAAATCTATTCCATCATCGTTAACATTTAATAATAGGTAATTGACGAACAATAAAACTGTAAATTATTTAATTTCATTTTAAAGTTTAGTAAATATTTCCCCTAAAATTAAAGGTAAATATATTCCCCTGTCAATTTCAAAGATCTGTGGTAATACGAACATCATTTTCCCACCAGGTTTCCGTTGCTAAAGCCTTTGTTTTTCCATATAGGTAGGTACAGAAGTAATTTTTGTAAAACTTTTGCAACGATTCTAAATAAAACAACCGAATATAAAAATCAAAATGTAGAAAAGTTATTTTCATTTTTCAATAATGATTAAAAATCAAAACTTGTCGAGTTCTTTGGTTACAGACAATTATAAGTTTCATTCAATTTTATCACAGATACATAATATACTGTGAAGGGTTGCGTAGCTTCATTATTTCTAAATTATTTATATTAGTCGATTGTTTCAAAAAGTGAATCACATTAACATTGTATTACAAAACAAACATTAATCAGTATATTAACTTAAATATATTAATCTTACTGCCCAGATGCTCTGATAGTGAAAATAGTACTCATTTGAACCTGTTTTCTGGTTGACCCAATATTTACCATTATCAGGCCATATCGAATAACTCCATTAACGATAAATAACTATATTTTAAGATAGAAATTATTTTAAAAATCAATATTTTAATATTCTCAAACCTCCGAGTCACATATAAAGAAATGTATAGATTAATGTTAATAATAAATACCGTATTTGTTATACATTTGAGAGAAGTGTCTGATCATCTTCGAAAAGATGGTACACCTAGTTACACAAAAAGTGGTTTGTTTTTTCAGTGTTTTAATAAGGACGTTAGAAAGTGGAGGTCCGTTAGACTATATTCCACTCCCCCATAACTAAGTCTGACCTTAAATACAAACGGGTTTGAACTAACTACCATTTCAATGTTAAACCACAAAAACTAATAGAGACTCTATCTATCTTTGAAATCTAAATTGCTTATTTTCTTTCCTTCAGATTATGAAACCTACAAATTGAACTCCTTGTATTACTAGTTGCTCTATTTTATTTCTAGTTGCTCTATTTTATTTCTAGTTGTTCTATTTTATTACTAGGTGTTCTATTTTATTTCTAGTTGCTCTATTTTATTTCTAGTTGCTCTATTTTATTTCTAGTTGCTCTATTTTATTTCTAGTTGCTCTATTTTATTACCAGTTGCTCTATTTTATTTCTAGTTGCTCTATTGTATTTCTAGTTGCTCTATTTTATTTCTAGTTACTTTATTTTATTCCTAGTTGTTCTATTTTATTACCAGTTGCTCTATTTTATTTCTAGTTACTCTATTTTATTTCTAGTTGCTCTATTTTATTTCTAGTTGCTCTATTTTATTTCTAGTTACTCTAATTTATTTCTAGTTGCTCTATTTTATTTCTAGTTGCTCTATTTTATTTCTAGTTGCTCTATTTTATTTCTAGTTACTCTAATTTATTTCTAGTTGCTCTATTTTATTTCTAGTTGCTCTATTTTATTTCTAGTTGCTCTATTTTATTTCTACTTGCTCTATTTTATTTCTAGTTGCTCTTTTTTATTTCTAGTTGCTCTATTTTATTTCTAGTTACTCTTTTTTATTTCTAGTTGCTCTATTTCATTTCTAGTTGCTCTATTTTATTTCTAGTTGCTCTATTTTATTTCTAGTTACTCTAATTTATTTCTAGTTGCTCTATTTTATTTCTAGTTGCTCTATTTTATTTCTAGTTGCTCTATTTTATTTCTAGTTGCTCTATTTTATTTCTAGTTGCTCTATTTTATTTCTACTTGCTCTATTTTATTTCTAGTTGCTCTATTTTATTTCTAGTTGCTCTATTTCATTTCTAGTTGCTCTATTTTATTTCTAGTTGCTCTATTTTATTTCTAGTTGCTCTATTTCATTTCTAGTTGCTCTATTTTATTTCTAGTTGCTCTATTTTATTTCTAGTTGCTCTATTTTATTTCTAGTTGCTCTATTTCATTTCTAGTTGCTCTATTTTATTTCTAGTTGCTCTATTTTATTTCTAGTTGCTCTATTTTATTTCTAGTTGCTCTATTTTATTTCTACTTGCTCTATTTTATTTCTAGTTGCTCTATTTTATTTCTAGTTGCTCTATTTTATTTCTAGTTGCTCTATTTTATTTCTACTTGCTCTATTTTATTTCTAGTTGCTCTATTTTATTTCTAGTTGCTCTATTTTATTTCTAGTTGCTCTATTTTATTTCTACTTGCTCTATTTTATTTCTAGTTGCTCTATTTTATTTCTAGTTGCTCTATTTTATTTCTAGTTGCTCTATTTTATTACTAGTTACTCTATTTTATTTCTAGTTGCTCTATTTTATTACTAGTTGCTCTATTTAATTTCTAGTAGCTCTATTTTATTTCTAGTTGCTCTATTTTATTACTAGTTGCTCTATTTAATTTCTAGTAGCTCTATTTTATTTCTAGTTGCTCTATTTTATTACTAGTTGCTCTATTTAATTTCTAGTAGCTCTATTTTATTTCTAGTTGCTCTATTTAATTTCTAGTAGCTCTATTTAATTTCTAGTAGCTCTATTTTATTTCTAGTTGCTCTATTTTATTACTAGTTGCTCTATTTTATTTCTAGTTGCTCTATTTTATTACTAGTTGCTCTATTTAATTTCTAGTAGCTCTATTTTATTTCTAGTTGCTCTATTTAATTTCTAGTTGCTCTTTTTTTTCTAGTTGCTCTATTTTATTTCTAGTTGCTCTTTTTCATTACTAGTTGACTCTAATTCTGTCTAGTGGTACAAATCACTCGTTTCAAATTATTGTTTTTTCCAGGAAGGAAATTGAATCACATGTCAGGTCTCATCTAAAAATATCTCTTTTTTAATTTATTTGATTGCGAAATGAATTATACACATTTTCCCCTATCAAGTTCATCTAGTTTTTGAGCTGCACACGTGGTAGTTACTATAATAAATGTGTGTTGTTTTTACTCACATAGAGCATACCTCCTTAAACTACGTGCGATGTACCCTCTTTATTCATTCAGCCTTATTAGGTATAGAGCTAGATTGTGTGGAGTGATGAAAACGAAATTAACTGCACCGTATATAAGAATTAGATAGGTTCAAATAATTTAACTCCTATTCAAAATAAAGATATATCATCTATTGTTAGCATTTACTGCTCTGGCCCTACACAATAATAAATCAATAATGAATTCATTTTAAAAAGTTTAAATAAAGCCTGATATATTGGTCTATAATAATTGTTTTTTAGAAATAGAGTTTGATTATTTTTGCTATTGTGACACAGCACACAAAATTGTGATGTTTCTTATTAGGTATTTAGCTTGAGACTGATAGTCAAGGATTAAAACTAGGAATATATATATCTATCAGTAGAAAAATAAGGCACAAAGATGTTTTCAGGGGATATTTTATCCGGATACCAGTCTTGGTAGGGAGAGGGGATTTTTATTTATAATTATTTTAATCAATGACGCTAATGTTTCTCTTCATTTTGCTGCAATTCCATGCAATTTGATAACATATGTTTAATCTTATGTGGTTTAAAATATTTTTATAATCTAAATTCTGCAATAGCCGTTTTACTTCAGAGTTGCTAATTTTCAGTCTGAAGAAATAGAATGTACACCTTTTTTTAATGTCAGCAATGTAGGTATAATTATCCCAATATTAAATAATCCTCTAAATGTATGAAATTCGAGAAACTTTTTATATAAAATTACAAACCGTAATAAACGATTATATACTTCAGGAAATAATTTAAACCTTAAACAAATGCCGAAAAAGCAATGTTAGTTTTTTTAAATTCAAATGGAAATCAAAACAAAGAGTGTACAATCTTTTTCTTCAGCGTCAGGTTAGTGTTTCGTACAATTGTTGCACACAGAGTATTAAAAACCTTAAAGGCATGTAAAATATAAATATACCGAAACGAATTGTATGTAATTTGCAGAATAATGATCTTAGACCTTAGTTCTATAATATTATGTAATAAACTCATTTATATTACCTAATGGAGAGGACTATTATTTAGATAATAAAGTTTCTAGAGAGGATCTTTGAGTAATAATTAAATAATTTTGTCTCCTACAGACCTACATGATCGAAAATGTGGTACCGTCCGATATCTCGTAACTTACCCTATATCATTTCTCTTCAAGATGGTGCAACTAATTAAAAAACTTTTATCTGATTCAGGTAAGATAATAAATAATGTCTTAAAATAGGTAAAGAATGAAGCTAAAAGGCAGAAAGGAAGTGAAAAAATATATATAACAAAAACTATGAGAAAATATTTAGTAAGGAGAGTTTAAATAATATGGAATATTGTAATTATTATTTTACAGCTCAAAATTATTTTACATAAAAATATTTTACAGATCAAAATTATTTTACATAAAAAATATTTTACAGATCAAAATTATTTTATCTGATAAATATATTACGTTCATACTAGGTAAAGAAATTTAACGCAAGAAGTGATAATTTAAAGTCGAATTATTTTCGAAACTAAAAGTGATACTTAACTTAAAATGGAAAATAACTACAATTTGGTTGCAAAGCTCATGAATGCAGAAAAGCTACTACCCTATAAACAATGTATATCGATTCGATTTATTTTCGATTGCTGAGATATCGATTCGATGGATTGTTCCATCGAATCGACAGACCGTTGTTTGTAGAGTACGAGGATAGTCACTAACTAAAGACAGCTAGTGGATAAAGGAGGTCATCCAAAGATATGACCATTGGGTTAAATATTTAGTTCGTATGCACTAAAACTTTGTAGGTACTTTATAGGTATTCGAGAGAAAAAACAAAACTAATAATAGTGAACTTTAAAATGTTTATGTAGTAATCATTGCCTAGCGATTTATATATTACAAAATATTTTACCTAAACATAAAAAATAAATAACCTAAATTAAGAAATTTAACTTAAAATCATTTTTTAAACTATTTCATGTATTTTAAAAATAAAAACTACGTTTCCGTTTCAGACAACTCAACAAAACAGTCAAAACACTATTTTGCGGAATAACTGCGATATTTCTTCCTTATTTGCAGTAATGGAGTGACCCTAAATTGTTGATATGATTTACTATAAACACTTTGGGGTGGTAAATGAACTAGGAAATGGAGTAACAACTGTTGAAGGGCATGAAGAAACGTGAAAAATAAGCATGGGAGGGGGTTGTTACGAGTTATCGGACTGTTCTACATCTTCGCACATATAATTATTTACTTTAATATTTTACTTTATCAAAGTACCACCTATTTAACTATCAATTGAAATAAAAGAAGATACAAATAACGTGGAGTTCTAGGTTCCGATTTTTTTTATTTCCATTCGAGTTGCAATATGTACCTACTTTTTGTATTACCAAATTTGACATTAATATAGAGGGTGTTACCGTTTTTGGATGCGAAACAGAAAGGAAGATCACTAACTAAGACAATTGACAGGAAAATGAAAGATAAATTACACAAAATGAAAGAATTTAATAAACCCATGAAAATTAAAGAGAATAAAAAATACAAGAGATCATATAATTTAGTATGAAAATAAATACACTCTATGCCTAGTAAACAAAAACAAAAAACATTTTAACATCATAAAAAATGGTAAATAAAATAAAGAAAAATATTTTGAACAAAAATGACCTGTTTACATTTTTATTTATTTGATGGTACTACACTAGTTAGTTACATTAATTAATATACTTTTTATTACCATTACTAATTTAAAATAAAGAAAAGAACAAAGACAGCGCTATCTTAGAAGAGGGGACAGTGAAAGTACGCTACTAACACTTAGGGTAAGTTTCGAGTTATCGGACAGTTCCACATTATCGATCACATAAGAAAATAACTATTAATTAACTTCTATTTTAATTAGCATCCATGAAACCCAAACAGTTTAGAGTATTTTAAATGACAGAGTTAGACATTACGATATTTAGTGAAGTTTAATGAAATAAATTAGAAAAAATATGAGTTATAATTTCTAATGGAAAAATATTGTCTTTTTAAACAAAAAAAAAAGTTATAATGATTAGAAGAGAGATCCACATTCAAAAAATTAATATCCATGATAAGTGAAATAATTATTTTGTTGAAAATATAGGGTAAGTGACGAAATATCGATTTTTTCCATATTATCGGTCATATAAGAAAAAATACAATATATATTATTTAGCTGGTTCTTTTAATTGGTACAAGTGGAAATATATTTTTTATCATACAAGTAAAATGTGGAAATGTCAATAATTCGTAACTTGCCCTAGATTGCGTCTCCTAAACCAAACTTTATCGACGTCAAAAAGGAATTAAATACAAGGGACTGGAAGAAGCAGTCAGAAAGGAAAGTGGTTCCTTGAATAAAGTCACCTACCACCAATCAGTAAAGTGTTGATAGATGCAGAAAAGCTACTCCGTGAATAGTCACTCAACACAAAAAGTACTGTAAGATGCAATTCCTAATCCGAATTACAACAGTTCAAGGCTAAAGGAAGAGGATAAATACAAAAAAAAATATTTTAGTAGGGGGTTTAACGTCTGTTTCGGAACCAGAAGGAAAATAAGTACAAGGGACTGGAAGAAGAAGTCAGCAAGGATAGGGATTCAATGAACAAAGTCACCTACCACCAGTCAGTGTTGCTAATGGATACAGTCACTTGCCAAGGAATGTGACGAAAAGAGACACAAGCACCGCTTCTGCACTCACGGATGGAAGAGGAAAATGAAGAGGTGATAGTAAATGAAGCCTACGAGTCTACCTAACACTAAATCTAAGACCTCGTAGTTGAAGAGCATAACTCTAGCGCTATCCTCTAAAACTGCAAGTGGAGTAACAAAAATGATAAACATGGTAACAATTAAATTGACAATATTAATCCCAATTACAACAGTTCAGGACCCAAGGGACAAAAGAAAATTTAGTCAAGTATTGGTGCCGGATGTAGAAAAGCTACTTGGTATTTACATTCACCATCCACAGACTAAAGAGAATGAACCAGACAATGATTCACTGAATTATGGAATGAAAGAGGAAAATGAAGAGGTGATAGTGAATGAAGCCTTTGCTAACACTATCCTAAAAGCAAATAATAACTATGAAGGAGAAATATCAAAATGAGATCACTTTTCACTGAAAAACAATCTCCACTTTTTCAAGGAAGGATTTATATAAAATAAAATTATTGTAACTATTATGAATGGTAGAGAAACTGAAGACAAACTTATAATATTCCCTCACTTCCTTCTCTCAGTCTGTCCCTTTCTTTCCTCATTTCCCTCTCAGTCTGTCCCTCTCTTCTCTCACTCTCCTCTCAGCCTGTCCCTCTCTTCTCTCATTTCCCTCACTCTCCTCTCAGTCTGTCCCTCTCTTCTCTCATTTCTCTCACTCTGTCCCTCTCTTCTCTCATTTCCCTCACTCTCTTCTCATTTCCCTCACTCTCCTCTCAATATGTTCCTCTCTTCTTTCATTTCCCTCACTCTCCTCTCAGTCTGTCCCTCTCTTCTCTCATTTCCCTCACTCTCCTCTCAGTCTGTCCCTCTCTTCTCTCATTTCCCTCACTCTCCTCTCAGTCTGTCCCTCTCTTCTCTCATTTCCCTCACTCTCCTCTCCATCTTCTGTGCCAGTAAAGTGTAGTGCTCATCTACTCTGTGTTCCAACAGCGTTCTTACATCGTCCAGGGAATACTGGAAAAAGTCATCATCAGTTAGGGTCAAGTAGGTAAATTGCGGTACTTTAAATAACTGCTGTCTCTTATCTCAGAAACATTAATAACCATCATGGCTTCAAATCACTCGTGAAATCAAAAATCTAACACAAATTGAGCTTATTATGATATTCAACAATTAAATATAAATTAATTTCAGAAGGATTTTGAGACTTTCTTAAGATGGCCGTAATTAGAAATTAAATGACCGCAATTTACTTATGTGACCTAATTGAAGTAGATATTAGTTGGTTAAAATAAAATAAGCAGTCACAGATATTCAAAGGAATAGTTAAAATGCAATAGACATCACCGAATAAATGGATGTAATTCACCAAGGTTATTGAGATTCATCTAAGAAATTTTTTCTATTGACAAACATGAAATCAAATTTTTGTACAATAAGCATATTGGTAAAACATACATCGATAGGGTCACACAGGTAAATTGCGGCCCTTTAATTTTTAATTGAGGCCATCCATCTCAAGAGAGTCTCTAAAACATTCTGAACCGAAATTACATTAAAATGTTGCATAGCTATCAATATAAGCGCAGTGTATGCTATAATTTATTAATTTAACTTTTTAATGTATGTTTTGAAGCTATGGTGTTTCTGTTGTTAGAGGCCGCAGTTAGTTAGTGGGCCGCAATTTACCTGCTTGACCCTATGATGTTGATTTGGTGTGGCAATAAAAAGGATGATGCACTTCCTAGCTACATAATTCAACAGTATTTTTACCTTTAGCATGCAGGAGTTGTGTCTGAGGTAACAAATGCCAGTCTCTTCCACGAAAACGGGAGGAAATCGGAACACTGATGAAAAACCAGAGTCCTTTTTGTGACTGGTAGGATGAGCAGCTTCAGTAACTCTGTTTCCTTTAAGTCTTGGTACAGAGGGACAAATAGCAGCTTGTCTAGCTAGTATGAACTTGCTTCTACTTTTGGCTTGAGAATTTTCTTCAACGGATTTCTCTGACTGTAACTCATCAACAACACTTTCCAATGATTGGATTCTATCACCAGCTCTCATCTGTTTAACCATGTTTATCACATCTCCTTTTCCATTCTCAATAAACGTTTGGAAGTTTAATATTCCTCCACCGGTGCTTTTCTCCGTGTTTTTCATCTCTTTGGCCATTACTGAATCAATCAAACTGTAGTTCATGGAGTGGGCATCCCATGGACGAATGTGCACTTCTATGATGAAGTACGGAACACTCTCCCCCTGTTTGTGATTGGAATGACACTTATTAAAAACTGAAATGACCGTTTTTTTTAAATACCATTTTGAAATACAAAATACTAATTTGTATTTCATAACACTAAATATCAATAAAAATAAATAACATTCAGCTACAGTGGAAGATTTCTGAAATAGACAATCTTTGTCTTTCAAAAGGAAATTAAAATTTGGAGCTTCAAGATGATAACCAATGAGGGCAATATTATACAGTATGGGCCACAAAATTTTCTGATTTTTCAAATACTTATAAATCATTAGTTAATGGGCGAAAAAACTGTATCTTGACCTCTTTTTCTCCGCCTCTTATTGTACTTTTAACAGGTGAAAACAATTTTGAACTGATGGACATAGTTTAAGAACAGGTAAGCAAAGAGTGAGAGTGATTATTTGTTTGCGCGAAGGTTATTCTTAGAGCTAACTCTGTGATTTTATTTACTAAAAGGCAGTGAATAAATGAAAAAAAAATTACAATGGTAGACATTATAATACAGGGTGCTTACACTTCTTCCTTGTAAACTATTTGTAAATTGAACAACTTCAGTGACATTTTGATCTCATTGAAGTTCAAAGAACAAGATACATTTTCGCCCATTAACTAAAGATTTAAAAGTATTTGAAAAACCGGAAATTTTGTGGCCCATACTGTATATAAATAACTGTAAGGTGTTGTGATTATATGATGAAATAAATAATTGAATGGTCACCAATGGTGCCTTCAGTTCATAGTGCAGCATACTAACCATAGCCATTCTAGCAACAGAGTCCTCATCACACCAACAGTAAGCAGGTTTCCAAAGGGCATGTCGAGTGCGTCTGGTGTCAGTATTGCAAGAACTTGAAAACAAAAAATTATCAATGAAAAAATGTAAATAGCTATAAATCACTCTAAAATGTTTCACAATAGGTTGGAATAAACACAACTAGGTATCAATTCTGTATGTGGCTAAACAGTGCAAGGTTGGCACGGTTAATGTTAATACTAGGATCATTATACATATACTAGTGAGAGTTGAGAATATGAACCAGTGGTTATGAAAAATGTATGACAATTTTCAATAGCAAGTAGCTAGATGAACTAATTTTAACTATTTTAGCTTGACATTTAAACAAATGAAAAATAAACATCCAAATTGCTACCTACAAATCAACCAAACCATTTGCCATCCCTTGCCAAACATTTCACTTACTCTACTTCCCAGTTTAGATTATAGGATTCTTGTTCATCTTTGGAGGAATAAACAGGAACAAAATTAATGGACCAGAAATCAGGCGGCACTCTGAAATGGGAAAAATGATTAGAAAAATGTATACAAAAATTTGTTATTTAGAATTAGAAATATTATCCTCAAGTGATTACCGAAATAAATAAAATCATTATTTTGTGAAACTATTCATATTAAAATCATTAGCTACTAGGTATCAAAGTTGAATAATTATCCTTTTGCTGTATATTTTGAAAGTGGTGTAAATAAACATTATTTTAGTAATAGTCATATATTCACTAGAGCAAGAACACTTTATATTTTAAAATTAGCTTGGGTAAGTTCCAAGTTATCAGACAGTCACACACAATATTAACTTAATAAATATTATTTAACTTTTATATATTTGGTTAAACCAACTGAGATAAAAGTTAAATAATAATTAATCATTTTTCTTATGTTTCTGAGAATGTGGAAATGTCCAGCAACACTGAAATTATCCTAATTAGATGTTATAAAAGTAATAAACTCAATAAAGAACTAAATACATAGCTTTAAAGGGCTGTACACATGCAGGGTGTTTTAAGTCTTTCCACCAGACTTTTTGCGAAGCTACTCCTACTTTTTCTACGAAATATTTTAATTATATAAGAAAAAATGGCATGATAATTATTTATTTTAGTTGGTATCCATGATACCTGCAGGTATAATGGATACCAACTAAAATAAATAATAATTATCATGTCATTTTTTCTTATATAATTGAAATATTTTGTGAAGAAAGTAGGAGCTTAAAAAGCCCTGCGTGTGTACGGCTTTTTATATGCTATTAATCACTCACCGTGGTGTGAATCTAGATAGAGTATAAGCAACAGCAGACACTACGTGGTCTCTCTGGTAGAGAGTGAGCGGCAGACCCAACACACGGCCATTGTCATTGACACCGAGGTACACTGTACCACCCAAACCAGTATTGAGCAGTCCACATATAGTGCTGCAATTGAATACTATAGGGTAAGTTAGGAATTACCAGTCAGATCCACCTTCTCAGTAATGAGAAAAACTTATATAAAAAAATGCATTGAATTTTTATTTTTTGGTTGACATATGATACCTGCACTCTTGCAGGTATCATGGATACCAGTAAATCAAAACTTAAATAAATAACGATTATTAAATCATTTTTCAATTTTTTATTTGACTGAAAATGTGGAACCATCCCAAAATTTGTAATTTATTGTAGAAAATTTCTTTAATTAATAATCAACTTAATATGCAGAAATTTGATTAGAGTAAAGAAAGGACCTAGGTTAACTTACACTGATACAGAGCTCCTTGAAAAGAATTTTTCACTTGAAGCTGCTCTAGGAATATCATATATTGAAATGCTTCTATGTCCTTTGAATTCATGGCACACATCTTCTTCTATAGCTAGTTTTTCATTGAAGGTATAACACCTGTCATTTGGTATCTCGGATGGGTGTGAATAATTACATTGTGTTTCAACATTAGTTTTCATTGACAGATAATCGGGTAGGTTTTGGAATACTTCTTCCTCATTGAGTAATTCTTCCGTTGTCTCAAGCACATCTTCTTTAACTGAAAATGCTCTAGGGTCTCTACTATCAAATACAAGTTGTGTATGTAGCCATTCTTCTTCAGAAGACGATTCAGTAGGACTTATCACTTCAGAAACTATTTTTTCATCAATTGGTATATCCAAATCATCATATGGCTTCAAGTTGATGAAATCAATATCGCAATCATTATTAATCGAGTCTTGATTGGTATGATTGTAGATTGAATTCACTGTTTCACTTTCTTTATAAATTAACTCAAAAGAATTTTCAGTTGAATCAGTTCTGTAACTGACATTTTGATGTTTAGTTTCATTTTCTTCTTCCAATACGTTGATAGAATTTAATCTATTTGCTGTTGATTTAGTATTCAAATTAGCATTAACTAATATTGATTTAAGATAGGTTAACCTTTTCATCTTCAATATCAAGAATTAAATAATGTGAATATTATTCTTATTAAATTAAAATATAAATATGAGGTATAGATAAAATTCATGAATTCTTTGAAAAATAATCCAAATGATGTATCTGAAACATGTTTTAATGTTAATAAACATGTAGTTAAGTTGTGATGAATATTTAATTTTAAATGTGGTTTAAAAAATATGCTTTGAGAAAAAAAAAAAAAAATACAAGGGACTTTGAACAGGAAATGTGGCTCAACGAACAAAGTCATCAATCATAATTCAATAACATGGCTCATGGATGCATAAAAGCTACTAGGTACGTGAAAACAGTTGCTAAACTAGGAATATGACAAAATGGATACAGCACCTATGATTACACTCAACTCATGGATAGAAAATGTCAAGAGGAAAAACATGAGGAGCCTAAGATGATAGCCTAAATGAAGCCAACCAGTCTACATAACATGAAGAGCATAGGTCTTAGCTAAGCCTCAAAAACTGTAAGTAAAGTTCAAAACTGATAAAAAAAAAGTAATAGTTAAATAGCCTAACCATTCTCCACTCACCACAATGACAGAGTTAACTTTGAAATAGGGTTTCTAGAATGATATTAACAAAAATATCTTTATACTTATAATTTTACTAAGGAACACATCAATTCACTGTTTAGCATTTAGTTTCAAGTTGCCAAGCTACATGTGGCTGATGAGATAGAGCTGAACAATAATTTCCTATGAATCCAATGTATAGATTGACAAATCTAGTGTCTAAATGTAAATTCTGAAACAAAATAAATACAAAGAGCCATTGCCCAACTATGCCACTATGTCATGATTGAATACTGATGTAGCTAACTATAGCACTACTACCTAGTAGATAGTGTGCAAGTGCACCAGTTTGTATTTGGTGCACTGAACTCCTCTGACTTTTTCAATTAATTAATTTATTAGGGGGTTTAACGTCTGCTTCAGAACCAAAGGTCATATCGCTGACGTCAAAAGGAAATTAAATAAAAGAAGGGACTAGAAGAAGCAGCCAGAAAGGAAAGTGGCTCAATGAACAAAGTCACTTACCACCATCAGTGACAATGCTCATGGATGAAGAAAAGCTACTCCGTGAATGCAGTCACTTACCAAAGCACTGTTGGCTACACTCACGGATGGAAGAAAAAAATGAAGAGGTGATAGTAAATGAAGCCAACGAGTCTACCTAACATAAAAATCTAAGACCTCGTAGTTGAAGAGCATAACCCTAGCGCTATCCTCTATAACTGCAAGTAGCGTTGAAAAAATGATAGACATGATAAAAATGAAAAAAGACCATCCATAATTCAAATTACAACAGTTTCGGGGCCAAAGGGACACCACCCAGCACCCCCTTTCTCTTCCATACACCAGACAGCTTCAGAATAGAGCCCATGGGGGCCTGACTTTTTCAAAAATCTGAGAAATATCTGCCAACATTTTTCATCAATTTATCTAGTCCTCCAACATTTTTCCAGTTTCCCCTCCAAAAATTAATGGTAATATAGGAATTAATAGCTAAATATCCTCAGACATTGCAAGAATTTTTATTAAAGAAATTGAATATAGCTTCAGACATATCATTGGAATTTACCACCAAATACAATTTGGCAAGTGAAGAATATGGGAAATTTTCTGTGTATCAATCCTAAATTTCCTCCTAAATTTACATTGATTTTGTTGTAAACAAAATGGCAAAATTCAAAATACCTAGAGGATTTCTGGAAGAACACTTTACCAGTTCTTATAGTCTGGTCCAACTAAAAGAGTGGCAAGTGCAGCAGGTAAATTGCTGTACACTAACTATAATTAATAATTCATAACTGCATACAGTACCTAGTTTGTTACATGCAAGATTTTATATTTATATAAATATGATTTAGCATAATTTTGACTCTTAAGAAAATTATGCTTTGAAGTTAAGGCCTGCAATATAGTAAATTTATCTCTGTGACCATACGGTCCTTACCAAGTACATACCTACTACCTAACTAGTTAGGATCTGACTGCATTATTGCATATTGTATTTTATATCCAAAAGTCTCCAGATATAATGAGTTGATATTTTAAACTTTGAGAGTGTAACTAAGTCAATCAAATATTATCTTAATTTTATTATGATACTTATGAATGTTATGATAGGTACGCCTTCTGATCCTCTCTCCCAGAGTTTCATGTGCTAAAGGCCATTTTACACGTTCACTCTTTCCCCGCATTCATTCCCTATGAGCAATTTTAGACCCCGCCCATACAAGCAATGAGCGTGAGTGACTACTGATGCGCTTTTACACGTACAACCATTGCAGTCACCACTTGCAGTGTGTCCTCTGAATATAGCAAAAAGTGTTTAGTTGTATTAACAAGAGACAAAGAGCGCAAAAGAAGATCAATGTGAACTAATGTTATCTAATAAAAAAAACATTATTTTCTCCGAAAATACAGTATTTTCAGCTGAAATATTTTATATCATTAAATAATTAATGTTTGTCTATCATAATAATTAGACACACCGCCTCTCCTCCCCCTTTCTTTATTATTAAAAATATATGCATCAAAGCAAATCAATTTTTAATCTATCAAAATTGATTAAAACTTATTTCCTGATGAAAACAACGTTTGATTCATCACTGTTGACATTATACAAGAGCTATTATGAACAGCACCATTCTTCATCACTGCCGCTCATGAGTCAAAAATCAAGACATGCTTGATATGGCGAGATTGTGTTCCTCACTAGTGCCGCTCACGCAATAAAGGTTATTTTTGCTTGTAGTGGGCGGGGCTTAGTGCCTCAAACAGGAATTCCGAATGTAATGAGTGTACGTGTAAAAGGGCCTTAACTACACCTGTACACCATTTTACTGTCAAATTAAAAAAAATCAACATCAAATTAAAAAAGCTCAAATTCAATTAAAAAAGATCAATTCAATTTTTAAAAAATGACATTCAAATTATAAAAACTCAAGTTCAAATTAAAATGAATCAAGTTCAAATTAGAAAAGATACCTAAATCAATTTGAAATTAATCAAATTCAATTTAAAATAGTTAATATTCATAAAAAAAATTAATAATAATGAATTTACGAATTTTGTCACTTATTGAAGCAATTATTCTTTTTTTTAGACAATGTAAGTGTTATGTTACACGGTGCGAGTTACTGTTGTGACAGTGGACATCAGCTGTCCCACTATATTCACATACCAGTAGTAGCTTGACTCGCCTCACCCGGTCACACAAGTGCGACCTGATGGCTTGAAAATAAACAGTTACTGAACCTACACTCGCATTGTGTATTATGATATTTATTTGATAAATAAATAACTTTTTTATTAACAATTTATTAATTTAATTGACATTTTTATTAAATTAATTAACAACTTATTAATTTCAAAAAAAATTTATTAATTAAATTAATAGTTAATATTTTTATTAATTGATAATTACTATTTTTATTAATCGATCAAATTTAAAAATTTATTGATTTAATAAACATTTTATTAATTAATTTAAACTTTAATTAATTTATTTTACCTTTAATTATTTATTTAGCCTATAATAAATTTGATTAATATTATAGGATATTGAAATTTTTTATTCATATTATCTAAGATATACGTCACAATACGTGCTTTATTAACCATCAAATAAAACCCCAAACAATATGAGGCCGATTCAAACGAAAATATCACAAATTGGCTACCTCATT
The DNA here is from genome assembly GCA_947561585.1 of Caprella mutica. NCBI lineage: Eukaryota > Metazoa > Arthropoda > Malacostraca > Amphipoda > Caprellidae > Caprella > Caprella mutica. Next base: position 294,259 of record CANNZV010000348.1, on the reverse strand, counting down.
GAATACAGAATAAATCAAGTTTAGAATAGAAAAAACCTATATCTTCATTGCATGACATACGAGTTACTGTTATGTTGCAATGCCATGCAAGTTGACATCCTAGTTTCGCAGGCGAGGGGCTGACTCGCCCATGAGTGGCGAGTAAAAACATTTTTTTTTGTAGTAACTCGCATGCGAGTTACTAACCTCCTGCACATCACAGTTACTCGACTGATGCGGTCACACTGTGCGAGTAGCTGCACTACAGTAACTAGCAAGTTTACTCGCACCGTGTAACAAGGCCTGTAAACTATATAAAATTTCCTGTTTTTTATTTTATTTTAAAGAATACAAAGGTACCAAAGCTCATGGTAGGTACGTACTAGGTACCAAAGCTCATGGTAGGTACTAAAGCTTATGGTAGGCAACAAAGCTTATGGTAGGTACTGAAGCTCTTGGTGGGTACTAAAGCTTATGGTAGGCAACAAAGCTTATGGTAGGTACTAAAGCTTATGGTAGGTACCAAAGCTCATGGTAGGTGCTAAAGCTCCTGGTAGGTACCAAAGATCATGATAGGTACTAAAGCTTATGGTAGGCAACAAAGCTCATGGTAGGTACTAAAGCTTATGGTAGGCAACAAAGCTTATGGTAGGTACTAAAACTCCTGGTAGGTACCAAAGATCATGGTAGGTACCAAAGATCATGGTAGGTACCAAAACTCATGATAGGTACTAAAGCTCCTGGTAGGTACCAAAACTCATGATAAGTAATAAAGCTCCTGGTAGGTACCAAAACTCATGATAAGTAATAAAGCTCCTGGTAGGTACCAAAACTCATGATAAGTAATAAAGCTCCTGGTAGGTACCAAAACTCATGATAAGTAATAAAGCTCCTGGTAGGTACCAAAACTCATGATAAGTAATAAAGCTCCTGGTAGGTACCAAAACTCATGATAAGTAATAAAGCTCCTGGTAGGTACCAAAACTCATGATAAGTAATAAAGCTCCTGGTAGGTACCAAAACTCATGATAAGTAATAAAGCTCCTGGTAGGTACCAAAACTCATGATAAGTAATAAAGCTCCTGGTAGGTACCAAAACTCATGATAGGTACCAAAGCTCCTGGTAGGTACCAAAGCTCATGATAGGTACCAAAGCCAATGGTGGGTACAAAAGCTCATGGTAGGTACCAAAGCTTATAGTAGGTACCAATGCTCGGGTGTAGGTCATAAGCCCCCCAGGTCATAAGCCCCCCCGGTCAAGAGCCCCCCGGTCATGAGCCCCCCTAGGTCATAAGCCCCCCCCGGTCACGAGCCCCCCTGTTTTTAAATCCTTATTTACCTATATTATTTAATCCTTATTGACACTTTTGTAGTTCATTACTGATTAGACATAAAATATATGTATATCGGGGGGCGTGCCGCCCCCCCCCCCCCCCCGAACCCCCCTGCCAGGTCATTAAACAATCATGAAGTGTGCAGTACAACAATCTAGCGGATACAACAAACTACATTAGCAACTCTCAGTTATTTCTATCTAAGTAGTTCTTCATTTGTTTAACTAGGTAAATAAAGATTAAAAAAAACATGGAGGGGGGGGCTCGTGACCGGGGGGGCTTATGACCTAGGGGGGCTCGTGACCAGGGGGGCTCTTGACCGTACCCAACAATGCTCATGAAAGGTACCAAAACTTGTTTAGTGTTTCTTGCCCATGCTGCTTAATAACTACTAGTACTTCCATGGGTTGTAATCAACCGTATCAGCATTAAGGCCCGTTTACACGCTACGATATATAGGAGCGATTTATTGAGCACAGAGATCGCAACAATAATTTTATCAAATGATTGAGACAGTGTTTACACGCAACGATTTTTACTCCAATATCTTTATTTTTCACTAGCCGTCATGGAAGAAACATTATGATGGTCTGCATTTGGAATGTGTTTAGCATTATATATTGAGTTAGATTGCAACGATTTATTGGAACCCTGTTTACACGTTCAAACTTATAGTTACGATTCGTATAAATTTGAGCCTGCTAATATAATATAAAATCAGCAATAGCTAATATAACATCTTCACTGCTGCATGGAGAATAGGGGTCAATGGAGGGTTTATATTATGACATCATCACTGCCGAGCCAATGGGAGGTGATAGCTGCATGGAGAATGGAGACTACTTTTTCTCATCGTGTCAGAATCGAATTTAAGATGGTAATAAAGTAATAACTAGGGTTGTGACAATATCCTTTTTGAAACATGCTTTAAATTCTCTAGAAAAATATTCTTCTGATGCTCTAAATATATTCTTTCATGTTCTGAAATATGCTTACTATTCTTTTAAAATATGCTTTATATACTTTTTATATGAATCTATAAGAATGGTAAATGGTAATTAAAACAATGTATAACTAACTCATTATTATTTATGTTATAAAATACATAATACCAACTACTGAACATATTACAAAATTGTGATAAAATAAATACACAAAATGGCAAATTATAACTAATGATTCAAGGTACATTCCACACTGTTAAAAATCACCTCTGGTAAGTTCAGAAAAGTACACATTTTGTCACTATCGAAGTTACACCCCTCCCCAAACCCCCCAACTGGACCGCTATCCTACCCTTAGGTTTCGTGTATTTAGTATTGGGGTGGTATATACCTACCTAATAAATTACCAAACTGAAAAGTATGAATAGAACTAGCAATAAATAGCTCAATTATGTACATACAAATATGATGAGTGATCAGAAGCAACATTAATACTAATGTCTAGCATACATTATTTGTGATAATACATATTTATAAAACACACAGATGTAAATAAATATAGAAAATAAATTTCCTAACATTTAAAAGCTTAAATAAGAATTCACTGAAATTTTTGACACTACGAATAAAAATATTCCAAATTGCATCATTTGAGACTATAGTGATAAGGCCGTGACAAACAGAGGGAGTTGACAGTAGTTACCTTCACTGTTATTAATGTTGAATAAACAGAAATCATATATTGCTAATTCCAACATGGGGGAAGTTCATAGTTTTTGGACGGTTCGACACTTTTGATTACTATTATTTTACTTGGTATCCATGATACCTGCAGGTATCATGGATACCAAGTAAAATAGCAGTTAAGTAACAATCATTATAGGTTCTCTCTACGTGTCCGAAAATGTGGAACCGTTCATTAACTCGGAACACACCCTAGCACAACTACAACTGTTTACTTACCTCTCTATCAAGAAAAGATCTGACAAGTATACACCTGATAAATTACCCATAATTAAATGATAAATCCTCAAACTATTGACTCAATAAAAACATGCTAAAAAGTATTTACATATGGACACCTTGGTAAAAATGCGACTGCTTATAATGTACAAGAGTTAGGCTCTATCACCATAGTCCTAGGGCGCCATGTGCGAACTCTAACTGCTGCTGTGGCTCTTGGAAAGCTAGCCAGTCAGAAGCATGAGTAGGCAGTAGGCCTAGGGAAGAACATTTGTAAAGAACAACCAGTAGCTGGAAGATGTTACCAAGAATGTATACGAATTTCTGGAAGAGAAGGTAATGAATTAGTGGGAGGATTAATGTGTGATTAGGAAACAAAACTTATTGGTGACATCAAAAGGAAATTAAATAAAAGAGACTGGAAGAAACAAAGATTGGCTCCATAAATAGCTGAAAAGTTAGTCCGTGAATGCAGTTCAAAACTACCTAACACAATAATAGAAGAGGAAAATTAGATGAAGCCTACCAGTCTACCTAACTCAAAAATCCAAGACTCGTAGTTGGAGAGCATAACCCTAGCGCTATCCTCTAAATCTACAAGTAGTGTTAAAAATTAAAAGGCAGAAACATAATCTAAGTTACAACAGTTAGGGACAACAACCCCCTTCTCTTCCATTCTCATGATAGAGTCACTTGGAGCTCAGGAAGATAGAAAAGGTGTAAATATGAATGGTATAATCAATCTATATGGCAAACACTCATATGACTCAATAGAACTAATGAAACTGCATGTTGAAGTCTGATAAATTCTTTATAATGGAGTCTGAGTCGATAAATTCAAAATAAAGGAGTCTGAGTCTAACATTTCATGTCCCGACTCCGCAGCCCTGCTCACAATATATAATTCATGTAGGATTTTGTAGATTTAAAATTACTAAGGGTGTAACTGTTGATTAAATACAATGGATAGTAGGGAGGTACTGATACCATCAGTATCAGTGGTGTGCAGACGTTTCGTAGAAAGATATTTCGTCGACAGGACTTTTAAAACACTCTAATGTTACAAAACATGTACTTTAACAGAATAATGTACCACACAATCATATTATGAAATAGAATATTGGTAAGGAGGAAAAACTATTAAATAAATTTCAACCGTTTGTCTTCTTTAATACTAAACCAAAGCTATTCAATAATAACAAATTATTTTGAAGAAATTTAATAATTTTGGGTCTAGTTACATTTGTGATTATAAAAAATTAAAACGATTTCCTCTGAAAAATTTACGTTTCATCTATACTATAATAAAAGCCGCGTCCGTCCGTGCGCCACAATTTTATTAAGAAATACTTATTGAAAGGAAAAACAAATCATTTTTGGCAGTATCATGACTACGGGCTACAATAATATTGACACTAATTATTTAAAAATTTTAATTCATATTTTGACTTTTGAAAGATTTTTCTGTTTAATCAGAATATTGGTACAATAATACATACTTGAATCCTAGATACTAGATTAAAAGTCAAGATTTAATATAAAACACTCGCCGTTGAATGTTTATCGATACATAGGTTATTGTTTTACTAAAAAGTAATTCTTTGAAACCAGTAGTTGGTTTTCAAATACAAAATGTTCAGAGTTATCGAACGATATCCCATCTTCGAATTTGTGAACCTACCAAGAAATATATAAGCTTATTACATAATATTGTAGAACTAATAAATTTATATTAATATTCTTAAAGTACTCGAAACAACACATTTACCCAAGGCACACGGCAAGATACTAATAGGCAGTTGTGACACAAGGCTTCTTATAGACAAACAATTAAATTTAAAGGTCCTCTTCAGGCTCCGGGAAAAAAATGAGTATATAACAAAGTATTATAGAACTAAGATCTACGATCATTATTCTGCAAACCACATACAATTCGGTTCTGTATATATTGCATAATTTGCTTTTAAAGTTTTTTAATACTTTGTGAGCAACAATTGAGCGAATCACTAATCTGATGATTAAGAAGAAGATTGTACACTCTTTGTTTTGATTACAAATTTGAATTTTATAAACAAACCATGCGTTTTCGGCCTTTATTTAAATTATTTTAGATATTAATTGTTTCCTAAAGTATATAAACGTTTCTATTATAAGTTCATTTAATTTTATACCTTTTCACGAATATTAAATGGATTTATTAAACCTAATACCTAGTTGACAATCAAAACAAATGGTGTACATTCTTTTTCTTCAGGCTGAAAATTTCTTATATTAGAAAGTCGGAACTAGAATAGGTTTTGTAGAGTTTGGATTATAAAAATCTTTAAAAGCATATAAAATTAAAAATATGCTACCAAATTCGATGCGGTTTACAGAAAAATGATAAGAAACATTAGCCTCGTTGAATAAGTCAATAAAAATATTTGCTTGGAGGGGACCTTTAAGAATGTTCTTTGTGTGTGGTTACATTCATTTAGGTTTCAATGATTTCATTATTTGATGCGATATATATTCTTTAGTTTTGTCTTACATATACAATTTTTCAAATTACTTCAATTTGTTACTATTGAGTAGTTTTGGTCTAGTATTAAAGAGACAAACGATTGAAATGTATTTAATAGTTTTCCTCCTTACTATTACTCTATTTCATAATATGATTGCGTGATACATTATTCTGTTAAAGAACACATTTTGTAACATTGGAGTGTGTATATCCATTTTATGGAAATTTGTTGACGAAAAGTCCTGTCGGCGAAACATCATGTCGACGAAACGTCTGTCAACCGTATCAGTAGCTACTCACTATATCGGCAATTATTTTTGGTATCGCCACAGAAGTATCAGATATTTTCAAGTATCGGCAGATTACCAATACCAAATAACAGTATTGGTAAAAATTATGGTATCAGTAGTCATTATATCAGCCATATTTTTTAGGTATCTGTGTCAGAGTTTCAATTATTTTTAGGCATCAGTATAGACAGATTGCCCATAGGCCATAGCAAGTATCGCTAATAATATTGTATTGTATATGTAAAATAAAGGAAGTGAGCAAGAAGTTAAGAACAAAAGAAATAAAACCTAATTAGCAGCAAAAGTGAGAAAAATAGAAACACACATAGACAGTTAAAAAAGATAGTAGTTCTTTTCAAAGAGGTTAAGTTACGAATTATCAAACAGTTCCACATTATGGGTCATAGCTATAAAAGAAAATATAATTTAACAGGTTATTTAATTTGTATCTACTATCCATGATACCGCACAGGTACCATGGATACAAATTAAAATAACCAGTTAAATATCTTTTTATGACCGACAATGTAGAGCTGTCCTATAATCTATACCTAGCTACCAAATCATAATGGATAATATTCAATTACTTATCAAGGAAAGATATAAAATTATTACAGTTCTCAAAAAGCCACCCCCCACCTGTAGGTATGTCTGTACCCCCTCCATGTGGGTGAAGGAGGCATTCATGGCGAAGAGGGCCTTCACAGTCCTCATCATCATCATAGCTATCATCATGATGGGGAAGATGGAGAGACTGCTGCCTGACATGTACAGCAGAAACATGTTCATTGGGGCACCCTTGATAGGCCCCAGAGCTATTTCCCAGGACTTCTTCATCACCAGTTTGTCAGATTCTGATGACCGCTGATTGTCGTTAGTGACCTGGTGAAGTAATGGGGTGAGAATTAGATAAGTAATGGTAAAAGCAGTCAATAGATACAAAATGTGATATTAGGGATGTTCCCGAGTTATTGGACAGTTACAGATGTTTGATCATAAAAGAAAAAATAATTTTACACTTTATTTTAATTGGTATCCAAGATACCTACCTGTAGGTGTCATGGATACCAACAAAAATAATTCAAATAATGTATTTCTTTTCTTATAGCCATGATCGAAAATGTGGGGCTGTTTAATAACTCTGAACTTACCCTATAAATGATAGTAATTTAAAGGTGTAAATAATTGAATAAAATGAGCATAATTCATAGCTTAAACCTTAACCATACCCAATAAGATTAAAAAAAGCTACTTTGTGAATACAGTCACCATGGTAATCGAGAGGAGTCCACCTAGCACAAAATTAAGGACCTTGTATTTGAAAAGCATAACCAAGTAGCTCGATTTTCAAAAACAAAATGTTGAAAAATATTAATCCTACTCCAATTACAACAGTTCAGGACCCCAAGAGACGCACCCTCCTCTTCTGTTCACCACACACTTTCTCAAGAGAGTAACTGAGACTTTGATTACAAAACTAGCAATAAGAGGTTTGTGAATGAATAACTTGAGTTCTTGGATGACAGAGTAACTTTTCAGCATTCTGGAGTTAGCCTGTAACATTGCTACAATATTTCCATAACAAACATTGCTACCTGTGTAGCAGTATTTTTCTCACCTGTACACTGGGGTTGTACCCCGGAGGAGAGGGTAAGCTGTCAGAGCCTCTGTCTTTCTTGCCACCACTGCCCAGTTCAATGGCCCACCTCTTCTGAGTGGTGAAGACAGCTGTGTTGCGACCAGACATCTTACAGTAGATAATCAAATGGATTGGAACTAATGATGTGATGTGGGTGATAGAACTAATTGATATGAGACCTGAAACTAATTATTGGGGAAATTTTATGATTAGCAAACATATCTTTAAATAGATAAAAAATAGTTTTATTTGGGATTAGGCACTAAGCCTCCAGATATATTAGAAAATGATCTAATGAATGGATAGATTTTGCTTATTGAATAGATAAGTTTATCTAATAAATGAAAGGCAATAATTACTAATAAGAAAAATTTATATTCAATAATAAAATGATTGGTTTGCACTTGCAAAATGATAAGCAGCCAAACCTATTCCAATTAATGATACCAATGGAAAAAATTATTGGTTCTAAATTCCCCCAAACACAGTAATTAAGTGATGGTTTATACTCCTCTATGAGGAAATCACATATGAATTTGTATTGTAAATATCTCCATATTTATTGTTTTTTTTAACTATCTTTACACACAACCAAATAATTAAATTTGTTCATCAGACAAGAGTTATTAATAAATTTAAAAATTCAAAAGATAACGCGAGTCTCAATAATCTTTGAATGGTGCCAGGAAAAAGAAAACTTTAGATTGCATTGTTTAACATCAGGTTCGCAGGAGTGTCAATTCCTGTAGACCATTCTTAGGTCTCCCTACGAATTCAATTAGCAAGAAAATGAAACACCCATCAAGAACGTAAGAAAAACTTCTCAATGTATTTCAAATAAAAATGAAGTCAATACATAAATATTGAAAGGTAGAATTTTAGCTACAAAACAAGAATCATGCCACCAATACTGAACACGAGAATCCAATTCACCGGAGATAAAATTAAGCCTTAAAATTATCAGGTTAACGGCTGTAACAAAATTACGAAAATTGTCATAACGTTTGGACATAACTGAAGCTGCGAATAGAATTAAAGTCCGTTGATGATCATTAAGAGTGAATAAGGTTCTACCGATATACATCAAAGACACTGAAATACCTAACGTAAAATATAAACCACAACAACCATGAAATACTGGAGAGAATGTTGATGAGAGTGAAACAAAGGGTCTGAGGCATCAGACATCCACATTTTTGAGTTCCTCAGGCATGGGAGAACTGGGATGTTTGTTCTCAAAATGCTGCTTGAATGTCTTGGGGTCTGGCATCATACCCTGCAAAACAATGGAGAAATCAGATAAAAGAAATAGCCTAGACTATAAAGGGCCGTACACACGGAGGGTTTTAAGTCTTTCCACCAGACTTCTTTTGCTAAGTTCCTCCATTTTTCCACGAGACTTATGAATCATAAGAAAAACAATGTATTAACACAGTAGAACTCTATAGAAAATGTCGAGTCCGGTGTAAGGAGCTAGCCTGAATAGTGAACAAATTTTCTATAGTTCTTTTAAAACTGAGGCAAGTAAAGAATATTTGACCACTATTCAGGGTAGTTCCTTACTCAGGACAATACATTCATTAGCTATAGAGGAGTGCTGCTGATACAATAGGTATACTATTTAATAAGGGTTGGTTATAACTTCTGCTGTGGAAGTGTATGTCATGTAAATACAAGTAAATACAAGACTAGGAAGTAAATACAAGTCAACTAAAATTATTCAGTGACAATACACATGGATGTAAAAAAGATTCTTTAAACCAAATCATCTGCATGGGAGTAAACCAACAATAAATATTGCTGAAAGATGAAAAGATTCATATTTTAATAGATAGATATGTTACAGTAATGAAGACAGTGTTTCATTAAATATGGTTTTAATAATTCTATATTATGTGAAAGAATCCTCACACAAATCTAATTATCTACATATATATATTGGTAAAAAATTAGTTTTCGCAAGAATTCCATTAGGTAGCTATTTCTTAACAAATTCTCAAAATATAAGGATCATGATTTATTTATGCCTACAACTAATAAAATATTGATTAGACATTAGATTCCTTTAGTAAAATACTCACTCGACAGATCGGACACTGGAATACTAGGGCCTTCATGGCTGCTTTCTTCTGATCATTAGCACTGTGTCCCTGTTTGCTTTTCAGTGCCTTCTGCTTCTCCTGAGCCTTAGCCTGGGATTGGGCTTTCTGGTGTCCACGGGCCATCTGGCGGGAGATAAAAAATTAAACAAATGAAGTGATATGCTATTAGATAAAGTTGTACCGACACATTGTATTGGCCATTTTTAAGGTATCAGTATCGGAGTATCAGTGATTTTTAGGTGTCTGTAGATCACAAATATCAAGTGTCGGTACTCATATTGGTAATAATTATGATATCAGTACAGAATGGCACTCAGTCACACAGAATGTGCAAGTCAGCATTATAATTATATTGTTGGGGGGCCGCGTTTCTGAACATTAGACTATTGGTTGGAAGTGTAGTTTGAGGTATATTGGTTATGGGATTGAAGTAGAACTTCAATCCCATAACCAATATAATCCCATAACTAATATTATATGGAACTGCCAAGTAAAATAATAGTGTGGTCCATAAACACTCCATTTGTCTCTCCAGACTCCCCAGTCTGAAAAGGCCTCCTCAGATCCAGGATGTTTTTTACAGAAATTGGGATGTGGGCACAACAAATAGCATGGGAACATAAGAAATAAATAGGACTTGGGCACAGGATTAATCCACAAATCCTGCTGTACTTCTCAGACTGGCAGACTCCAGCTCTCTCCAAAAATCACCAATTTTCTCTCCAAAATGATCATATTATCATTAATTCTCTCAAAAAGAATGAAAATATCATAATAGCATAAGAGAAAGACATTTCTAGCCATTTGCAAAACAATTCCAGTCTGTATTTTGTGGTAAATTCCACTGACATGTCGATGGAATTTTCCCCTTTGAAAAAAATATTCTGGCCAAGTCTGTGCATTTATAGCTATTTATTCCTATGTTACCAATAATTTTTGGTGGATAAATTGGAAAAATGTTGATAGATCAGCCAAATTATTGGAAAATTATGGTGAATTTTTCAGCTTTTTGAAAAAGTTAGTGGTCACAAACTCATCAATATTAAAATGGCAAGCTTGGACATGGTTGACATTCTGTCTCTGACATGCCTTTATTGCTTTCTTACAGGCTGGTAAGGTAATTGGTATGGGAGATATTTTGGGATATTCTCTGAGTAATTTTGAATTAAGCTAATCCCACCAGTCTGCAGAATGTGTCTTTTCTCCCGCAGAGATTTAAATTTGAGAGACAGTTATTCTCTGACTCTCAGCAGCAGATTCAGAATCTCCCGCAGCTAAATTAATGGTAATATAGGAATTAATTCAAAATCTCTTGAAGCTAAATTAATGGTAACATAGGAATTAATTTATGATCTCCCGCAGAGATCTCAAATTTCTAAAATTCAATCAAAAACTCCCGCAGAGAGTCTAGGAAAAATGTTCCATATTCTGCAGACTGGTAATCCCAATACTTACATTAATTTTACTGTGAACAGAATAGATCTCTATTAAATGTTTACCAGTTTCTGTAGCCTGGGTAATTGGGTATGACATTACACAAGTCACTAATATTTTGAATCATTTTCTTGCCAGTCTGCAGAATATGGGCCAGTCTGTATTTGGTGCAAAAAATCCTATCGACTTTTTCAAAAGGCTGAAAAAATGAAAAATCCACCATGAATTTCCAGTAATTTGGCTGATCCACCAACATTTTCCCAATTTATCAACCGAAAATTAATGGCAACATAGAAATAAATAGCTAAAAATCCACCGACTTTGCCAGAATGTTATTTTCAAAGGGAAAAAATTCCATCGACATGTCAGTGGAATTTACCATGAAATACAGACTGGAATATGGGGAGATAATCCGAGATATTTGCCAGTCTGAAAAGAAAGTCTCCTCAGAGTCAGACCCAGGATTATTTACAGAAATAGGGATTTGGGCGCAGCAAATAAGTAATAACATGGGAACAGAGGATGCTGTACTTTTCAGACTGGGTCACTGGAATATATTAAGATATTTGGGATATTTTCTCCGAACAATTTTGAATTAATACATATAGGTATTTAGAGACTATTTCCATTAATTTTGCTAGGATCACGCAGGTAAATCTAAATTGCGGCCCTTTAATTTTAAATTACGGCCTTCTCAAGAGAGTCTCTAAAACATTTTGAACCGAAATTACCTTAGAATGTTCTTTATCTATCAATGGAACACAGTGCATGCTATACCTAATTTATTAATTTAAGTTTTTAATGTGTGTTTTAAAACTATGATGTTTCTGTTGTTAGAGGCCGTAGTTAGTTAGTGTGCCGCAATACACCTGCTTGACCCTACAAACACTTCTGAATAAATCCCTTTATTTACATTAATTTTGCCAGAAAATTAATAAGAGATCTCCCAAGTTATAAAGCATGTCCAAACTCGCCATTTTAATGGCGAGTTTGTGACAGTTATTTTGAGCCCTTCAAATGCAAATGGCGAGTTTTTTCTATTTTTCTCCTATGCTACAATGTTATTTTGGAGAGAATTTATGATAATTTGATCATTTTGGAGAGAATTTGTTGAATTTTGGAGAGAGCTGGAGAGACTAATGGTGAGTTTATGAGACATACAATTTTACTTGACTCAGATCTCTATGAACACTTTAGTGACTTTACCAGTTTCTGCAGTCTGCAGGGCAGACTGGTTTTCTTGTTGTTGGGTAGATTTCTTCTTTACAGACTACAGTTAACTTTAGGAGAGAAATAAAAGACTTTACTGAAACAGGTTTTTAAAAACAACTGCACAGGCTGAAACTTGGGGCATTCACTTCAAATTATAAATATGCCTACTACCTAGTCGGAGACAAGGGAACCAAATTAGGTGTTAGCCTCGTTAATACCTAATAGTTAGTTTAACTTAATTATGCTAAATATTACAGTCATCAGGCAGATAGGTACCTAATACCTACAATAAATTCATAATTTTCAATTATTCTTTTATAGCATAAGTCTCACCTTTTCAGCCTAAATGTTCAGAATTTTCACTAACTAGGGCACCAAAGATAGAATCAATAGAAATACCGTAATGTGAAATTTTTGAGAGAGCGAACACATTGAACAATTTTGAGTGAAGATGTGTATATGGCAACACTTTCAGAGGTATCTAACCTCGTTGAAAAAGTGAATAACATTATAGAAAGGCACTGTCTAATAGATATTAGAAACATAAAATGTAGATATAAATAATTTAGAAAGCATTTTAAATTGAAATATCTACGTATGTTGAACAAGAATATTCGATTAACAAATCTTCAAGTAGGTATGTACCAAATAATTATGATATGATTATAGGAATGATTCCGACAGTATTTAAAGAGTTGAAAACATTATATCGTACGTTTATGTGCAGAAAAACTATTTTACGATGAACAGTTTCACGAAATTTTCATTCTTTCTATATTATTAAAGGTCCAGTCCACCCACAATCGGTGTGCGCTCAGATTCTTATATATATTTTTGAATATGAAATGTGGAAAATGAAATAATTATCATATTTATTTTTATTTTGACTGAAAATTATTTCAAACATATTTTAATTATTAATAAGTATCCGTAGCTAAAATATTCAAAACTACAGACTACGTACCTACTGATGAATAAAATGATAACCAATATGACGGCAGCCATCAGCGAAGTATCATGCAGTTGAAAGAGTGGTATTTGCACAATTTTGGCTCTTGAAATATAAGTAGATATGAATAATTTACATTATTGTACTGTTTTATACATAAAGTGTTCCATTTAAGATTATTGGAGTGATGGGAGAAATTACCGAGCTAAGGTAGTGATCGAATATTCTTCATTCGATGTTTATCAGTCTGTCAGGTAGCCTGAGGTAGGTACACAGTTCATAGAATACTAGAATAGTATTCTATGAACTGTGGGTAGGTAGGCTATACCTATAATCTCATAATTCCTATATTAATTAGGTAGTTACATACCTAGGTTATGAGTTGCAATATTCATTTTCCATTAGCTAAATATATAATTTCTAGAACTTACAGTAATCATTTTGAAATACAATGTTATTTTGCCCGAAGTCCATGTTTCAGAATGTGGCAGACTGGCAGTTAATCTAGGCCAGATATTGTATGGACTGTAGGTAACTGACAACTGTTGGTATAAATTCTAGAATCAAATAATCATTGTTATTCAGCTGATGTTAAATCCTGAATTAATTCCTATAATTTCATGTTCATTTTGGTACATGCCATAAAATGACTAAAGTATTGGATTTGAATTTTTGACTACTATGTTTGTATGGTTTATTTCTTGTCATATGTGGCACAAAATCAATGAAACCATATGAATATTATCAGACTTGACTGTATAAGTATTATTATTAGGTAATACAAATTATTTACATAAGTCACTTTTACCTAGGTAGTGCATTATATATTTTTGCATTTTGAAAAGCAACCAACTAATTTTCTTGCAATATTTCTTCATCCACACAATAAATAACTTTTGATTTTTCTAATTTAATGTTTACTGTTGCTACACATACACATATAGCAGACAAAAGAGATAGAAAAGTTATTTATAATGAAATACATTTTTCATATATTTCTTTGGTTAACTGGATAATAAAACAAAACAAACATCTATTCATCATCTTGCTCTAGATACAAGTAGCTACTAGCTATTGCATTTATTGAAAATATTTGAAAGGATTGGTGTACCTATTACAAAAAGCTAAATTGTTAATAATTTTTCAGTATATGTTCATTTGAGTGGTTTAAGAGTCACCTGCTGTTAATAATCTCAATTAAAATATAAATAACTACAAGCAACATTACTAGTCTATTAATAATAAAAGAATAGGACCTATCGACTCAAATACATATTATTGTCGAGAGATTTGTACCAAAATATCACAAAATATCTAATTCAATATCATTAATAGATGCAACATTTCTCTCTTTAACACATTGATTATTCTTAGTATAGATAATAACATACTCCTCAGTCTTCTCACTTGGTATCAAATGAACTTTAATATTCGGTAGTGATGTCTTCAGCATGCCAAAGATGTAACTCGATTCATCTCCGAAGAAACTGATGTGCTTCATTCTTCCATGTCCAAGAATATTAACCAGTGCCACGCAAACGAAATATGCCTCTATGGAGTATTTATCCTGACAACTTAAAATGTGCATGGGTTTGGGGTGAGGCCACCGGTCCACGAGTTCCTTAAAACCTATTTCTATGTAACCAAAATGCAGTATAAGCTTAGGTATCTTTGGATTCTCAATCACTTGTAAGGCATTTAACAGGGATTGCATCTGCTCTGGTTGTTCGATTACCACTTTAACGTAGGGTTTGCACCCATATCTGACCAATTCATTTACCGTTTCACCCCATTCTCTTTTGTTTTCCACTGAAAATTTTATATGCATTGAAGGTTTGATAGCTTTGGTACTGAGCAAAGTCAGAATGTGTTTGATACTCCAGTGGTTGACAAGTTCAGGGAGCTTCTGCTTGCTCAAACCTTTCCGAATTCCCCTCATGAACAAGTCATCATCTTGGGCAACTCTCACTATGTTAGCAAGAGTTTGCAGGTTTCTATTATACATCATAGGGAAGTATTTACTTGCATGATTTCCTGTACACTCAGAACTGTGGTCATTTTCTATGGAAATACTGAACAGAAACAGGACAACGCTATCCAATTGGTGATTATTCTCTTCAATATTTGTCGAGTAGATCCTGTCTTTAGAAAACTCAATACATGATGTACAGCTTTCACTGGTATCAGCTGATTTCTTCTGAGAAATTATATCATAAATGGTATGATCAGTAGTTGAGATTACGTAATCGACATACACTGCAGCCAGGTACTCCATCACTGATGTATGAAAGAATATTCGAAGATTTTTGGCACTCAAATGGTCCACTTGCTGCATTATCGTTGGAAACACAATATATCCGTTAAGTTTCATATCGGACATAGCCTTCTTGATAATGTTATACTCAAGGGGTGCGAAAAAGAACTGTTTTCCATGTATACATTTCAGGGACATCTTTCCATAAGCTAAAATAACGTTACTTATTTTTTCTTTGGCGTGTATATTATCAATAAACTTGTCCATACCTAGTTGCCTGTAAAGTTGATCTTTCATTAATTCCACAGTCTGACAGTACAAATCATTTACATTACATATTTTGATCAATTTAGAGTCATCATGAATCCAAATTATCACATAGAGGATGATGCATAGTGGAGTGTTCAAAACTTCATCAAAATTGACAAATTCATCTTCGATGTCATCCAGTAACTTAACCTGCTCTTCGTCAGATTTCCCGAAAGTTTCGGACAGTTTTAGAATAAGATTGACTTTACGGGTGTCATTGAATTTATTAAGAAGCAGCTCTACAATATCATAATTGATATTCAGATCTAATACAGTGAGCAGATCTCTCATCGCGCAGTGTCGGGTTGTGATGACGATCTTAGCATTGTAGAAATCTCTTTTGATCATAGCAAGTTTTGCCATACATTTATCGTTAGCTTCGTCAAATCCATCTAATAGAAATAAGGTATGAGAGTCATTTATCATCGATAGTAGTTGCTTATCATCTTGCAAACAACTTAACTCATTGCAGGTGTCTGTCAAGTAGTGAGCTCTGAGTTGTGTAAGAATATCGTCATTTTGCATAAAATGTAATTCCATCATGATCACAAAGTCAAAGCTATCCAATAAATGTATTTCGTTGAGTTTATTGCACCAATTGTAAGTCAAATAGTGACAGAGGGCTGTTTTTCCAGTGCCAGCCTCCCCTTTAATCATGATTATAGGAGTCTCTTGTACTCTGTTTGGTTCGACTATAAAAAGGTCTTTCAGAGGCACTAAATTTCTATTGAACGTTAAATCTGGTTCTACAAAAATTTCCTCGATGTATATTTTATCAACTCCTTTCACCAACCACCGAATTGGAAAAGGTATTTTAAATTGTTTATATATTTTAACAAGTTCTCTTCTAGCATAAATCTTAAAATTCAGTAAATCTACACTATACTTCCTCTTCGATTGAACGTTTTCTTCCCTCTCGACTTTATTATCTATTTGTACAGTTTTGCTCTTACTTCTTTTTCGACCTGTGATTGGTGAACTGATCATATTTGTTAAGAGGGAAGGAACTGAAAGGAGACTCGAAGACAACTTCCTTCCAAAGCTCTTGTCCAGAGATTTGTCTGATCCGTCTTTCTTGGAAGATGACGAGTTGCTTAAGGATAGATTGGAATCTAAACTTCTTTCTTGATTGGAGTCTAAACCTATCTCTTGAGTTAAGATGTTACGTATTCGACTACTAACCTCGGACTGCGATTTCTGTAACATAGGTCTAGAAGATCCTCTATCGGAACTGAAAAAGCTGTTAGTTGTTTCAGTCGTTGCTTCATCGTCAGGTCTATGGACGAAGGACGTGACGACACTTTTACTTCTTTGGTATTTTCTAGAGTTCATTGCTATCAGCACAGCAAATAGTTATAGCGCCAGTTGAAATATCAGCCTTGGAGGTGTGGAACTGAAAGAAAATAAAATCAATTAATATAAAAGCTTTGATTGAAATTGTATTTTGATTCTATGACAATAAATCTAATTTTATAGGAAATTATTTGGCAACTCTCACACTCACCACTCTCTCACTCATCACTCTAAGGACATGCCACATCACTCTCTCACCACTCTCTTCACTCACTCACACTCACCATTCTCACACTCACTCACCACTCACTCACCACTCTCACACTCACTCACCACTCTAAGGACACGTCTCATCACAGTGTAATTGTCGTATTATCTCCATGACAATGAACGGAAGTCTGTGACAACTGTGGATTGTTTTACCTCAAATATGTCTCATGGAATCTTACTAAATACAATCTATTTCAATGAAATATCAACTAACTGTATTGTTAATAAAATACTGTTTTTAAATAGACTAGTGTACGCGTGTCGTCAAAAATAACAGGAATTTTACCATATCAATTCTATTGAAAGGTATTATTATCACAGGTCCGTTTTTACTCCAATCTTTTCGACTGAAGAAAATAAAATTTAGTTATTGAGATCATTTATTGAACTGATATCAGAATAATTTCCTATCCATGCTATCAGCTGCTTGCCAAGCTTATTATGAGGTTAGTGTGACGGACAGACAGAAGCCTCTCAGCGGTTTTTTTTCTATTTAAACAAAAGAAATATAATTGAGCAACTTTTCAGTTTTTCAATATATTTAATATTCCTTTACATTCCTTTGCTAAATTACAAATATACATTGTAGATATATCTAAGAATATCATATTTATGTTTCAAAATTTCTAACAACATTAAAGATATATAATATTTTACTATTGAAAGAAACTCAATTGAGATAGACGGTACCGATACTTCTTTGTAAATACAATATTAAAATTAACGAGTTATTGTTCTGTGTATGATGGGACATAATATAGTTAAGTATATCATAGTTGTCATGCTGGTAGCATAACAAATATAACTTGTACATCGATATGTATTTATTGATAAAAAAAATATTAGAGGATACGAATTTGACAGAAATTGAAAACAAACAAAATTTTCATAAAATTTTATATTTCTAAATTTGCCCAAGAATTTCACCACCAAAAATCTGCCAGATAACATATATAACAAGTTGGGTAAGTTCTGAATTATCGTATGGTGACACATCTTCGACCATATAAGAAAAAATAAAATATTGAATGGTATAATAATTTGAATAGTGATTATATTTTTTTCTTGTATTGATCGAAGATGTGGAACCGTCCGATAAATCAGAACGAATTTCTGATGCACCGAAATGTTTCGAGTTCACCCTATGAGCTTTGTTTCTACTTTCTTCTAAAACGTGACATTCAAGTGCACCAACTGTAATTTTGATACATTTGTGTATTTGAGCTTAAAAGTGTTTCAGTGCGATGCACTTCAGTGTCTCAAATTATCCTTCGTAAAATTAATGACAGTTATTGAAGTAAACATTTTAACTGAGACACTAATGTGCATCCAACTGAAACACTTTCAAGTTCTTGGAACACAATTAAGGCACACTTAAGTGTGTCAAATTCACACTTGTTGAACGCGTACAGGTGTGTCAATGAGTTTGGCAAAAACTGATTTTTCCATTTTACAGCTGGTGTTTTAGTTGAATCATGTGTACCTAATATAAGAACTATTTTATTTTCAGATTTATAAATTAAATTATCAAAATAGCATGAAATGATACCATTGAGTTAAAAATGTTAATACTTAGGTTGAAATTTTGAATATTGATCATCTTAAGTTTTGATAATGAGTTAGTAAACATTGTTTGTGGGAAACTATTGTTTATTAATTAAATCCAATTGTGATTATAAAGGATTATTATTATTGAAAATTAATAGCTAGATAACGAAAACAATGCAAATATTCGGCTTTGCCAAACTCATCGAAATCTCTAAGGCCTATTTCGCACGGGACGTTCTTTAACAAAATTGCAGCATGAAAAAGGCCCAATCTAAGTGGACATAGAAAACACATACGTTTATTCAGTCGTAGCATTTTTTCATACTCCATTTCCATTGCTTAAGCATGAGAAAAACGCCCCATGAGAAAGGTACCTAAGTGTCACGCTTTGGAGAAAAAACCTATAATGTAAACTGAGAAAAATAAACAACTCCAACTAATGCATCCAGGTGTTTCCAGTTCACTCTACGGCTTTGTCTGTAAAGCGAGACACTTTAGTGCATCAAACTATAGTTTGGATGCACTAAAGTGCATCAGTTCGATGCACTTTAGTGTCTCAAATTTTCCTTTGCTAAAATGATGAGAATAATTTTGTTATCATTTTAACAAACTTATAGCTAAGATACTGCAGTGCATCGAACTGATGCACTTTAGTGCATCCAAACTATAGTTTGATGCACTAAAGTGTCTCGCTTTAGAGACAAAGCCATAGAGTGAACTCGAAACACCTGAGTGCATCAGAATTTCTTTGAGTGTAGACTCGAAGCACCTGAGTGTATCGATTGCGTTGTTTGTTTTCTGAGTGTGTGTGTGTGTGTGTGTGTGTGTACTACTTACACACGCATGCCCTTCAATCACCGGATAAGGTTAAGTCATGAGGTAATTGCAAGCAAAGTCATAAGGTTATTTACCTCCTTTTCCAAGCACTCTTTGCTCCATTAACCTTCACACCGCTTGGGAAAATGTGATGGGGTCTACCCATCATTCTATTGTCATCACTATTGATGGTAATGGCATTGCATCCATTATTAAACCGTGCACAGTAACTTATGAATTGATATTGTAAACATCCATTATCAGAGGTTATTGAAACTCAACTTTGAAGGTTTTTATTTTCATTTCAAGCTTTTAAACAGAAAGGTATCTATTCATCATCAGGACGAGAGTGGAAACCCCGGGCACAACAATTAATTTCGATTAATTAATTAATTCGAAAGCTTGAAACTCCAATCAAAACCTCCGCCATTCAGTTTAAATAACCTCTTGATTAACATCTGAATTATCGGACGGATCCATATCATCGAGAAGATAAGAAAAATATTATTATTTAACTTTATAATGTAACATTTATAATATCTACTTATATGATCGAAGATGTGGCACCGTACGATAATTCAGAACTTACCCTACTTGTAGTTAATATATGTTATCTGGTAGATGTTTTTGGAGAGAAATTCTTAGCCAACTTAGAAATATATAATTTAATGTAAATTTTTGTTTGTTTTAAATATTTTATCGATATTTTTTATCAATAAATCATTATCGATGTTTTATTTTTTATGCTATCTGCATAATAAAGATGGTATATTATGTCTCAGTATATAGGGTAAGTTTCGAGTTATTGGACGGTTCTACATTTACGATAATATATTTCTTCTTATATGATCGTAAACATGAAACCGTCCGATAACTCGGATCATACCCTACATAGAACAGTGACTCGCAATTTTTGTATTATATAAACCACAGTTGCATATAACTTACTCAATTAATTCGGTTCATTTTTATATAGATAAACTTTTATTAGTTTATAATATTAAATAGAAATAAAATTTCCTTGTGACAATATGCTTTTAAAGTCATAGAACCCGAAAATATTATAGACGGAGAGAATTAAAGAGTATTGAATGGTTCTACACCAGCGGTATATAGTATTCGATACCATTTCATTTCGTCTGTGATATTCTTAAGATTTATGATTTTAAAAGCATATTGTCACAACCCTATAATTATATGTTGTGTCACAATGAAGTCATTATGACACAGAAAAGGAATCAAATTAACTCGAGACTAGTGGGAACAATGTTCTTTAAACTGATTAGGAGAATTAGGAAAGACTGATTCTAACTGATATCTAAGACTGTGTCTGTAGTTTGGTTGTTGTAATTGAACTGGTCGTATTAGCAAATAAATTACAGCAACAAAACGTTAGATAAAATTTTAATTAAACAATCACCAACTCACCTGCTTTATTAAAATCCCTTTCAAGATATAAATACGTAAACCACAGTCAGTGTTTGAAACAACAAAGTATTCCACTAAATAGTGTAAACCTGCAACACCTTCAACATGTAAATGACAACAGACTCGACTCTCTTGCCTCACCATCAATAACTAGTGTCTTGAAGTGATAACACTCTTATCTTATCAGTTAATTGAATCTTACTCATTCTTATCGTGCGTGTTTAACACGTTACGTATATTTCACACTCTACATTCCACATGTTCAACCCTAACCGTCTGGGTAGTGTATGAATATAATTTATCTGTAGACAGCCTCGTATCATTGATACAGACAGCATTTCGTCATCGTGTATCCTGTATACAATGAAACAATGAAAACATGACTATAACTGTATTTGATATACACATACATACAAACAAACAAAATAAAGTAGGCATATAATTTGCTTTAAAAGTCAACTTTGTCGACTTGATAAAAACATATTATTAAAATTAGCAAGATGATATATTTGACATCATGCAGATGATATTTGATAGTTACAACTCCTCTATAATGAACTAGATCACTATAGAGCTTACTTCACTATATAGGACTCAAGAGATGCATAGAAAACGAACCATTTTATGGCAGACTACACAAAATATGTAAATTCATTGTACAGGGTACTTCATTATTCAGGACTACTAATCAGAATGGTTCACTATACAGGACTTCACTATAGAGGAGTAGTACTGGAGATATTATCACAATGAGGTATTTAACACAAGGATAAAACAGTTTACAATTATGAAAGAGCTAATGGTAAGCAAACAAAGAAAACGATATCAAGGAAACTTGAACTATCGTTGTATTATCGGTAGCTATTTAGATAACGATATCTTGAGTCAATTGAGACGATATTTTGAAGGAAAAAAGTAATTATAGTTAACATTATTCCAACGATAGAAAACAAGTTTGAAGATGAATTATTTCTCATCTACACAAATAACACAATAAAATATCGCTACTGAAATAAAGAATTCATTTAATTGAAAAAACAATTAAATTTTCTTATTAATATTCTATTGTTTGATATATACAATTATTCTAATTTCTGATGAAGACCAACAAAGATTTCGTTGAAGAACATTTAAATTAAAATGACCTACAATTAAAACAAGAAAGGTTAGAGTGATGTGATTACACTAAAACAATTGCCTATAAAACTAGGGTAGGTTCCGATTTACCGGACAGTTCCACATTTACGATCATATAAGATAAAGTATTTAAATTAGCATTTTAACTCTTTATTGATATATGATATAGACAGGTTAAAAAGGTAAATTGTATAGTTTCTTATATGATCGAAAATGTGGAACTGTTCGATAATTCGGAACATACCCTATAATATTTCAATATTTTAAAACCCTAAATTGAATATAAAATAAATTATTATTAAGGTTGTGATAATATGCTTTTAAAATCATAGCTCTCAAGAATATCACAGACGAAATGAAATGGTATCGAATACTATATACTGCTGGTGTAGAACCATTCAATACTCTTTAATTCTCTTCGTCTATAATATTTTCAGTATCTATGATTTTTAAAGCATATTGTCACAACCCTTCTGATAATGTATAGGGGTACAAAGCCTTTTATTTATTTTTCAAATTGTACCTACCTAATTGGCTGCTATAATCTATGTTAAAACATTATATAAACAGGAATGAATTTTAATTTAGTTAATTTAAAGAAAATCATAGAGATTTAATATAATACAATAATAATAATAATACATAATTGAGTAAATGATAATAAAATATACAAATATGAATCACTAATTACATGATATTTACAGAAATATATGGAGGGAAACAAGGAGTAGTCCGGTAACTGATCTAGGATAAGTTACGTATTGCCGTACAGTTACGTGTTACGTACCGTACAGTTACGTATTGCCGTACAGTTACGTATTACCGTACAGTTACATATTACCGCACAGTTACGTATTCCTGTACACCAACACTTACTTGTGAATGCGTGATAAAAGTTGTTTATTTTGTGTCTTTATTAAGATAAGTGTTAAAACGATTAAAGTAAACACCCACTGTGACACGTTCTACCAAACTCTCAGTGTATTTAAATTCAGTTATTGTCCATTACTGAAAATATTGATCGTAATGCATCCTATTTTTAAGATTTTTGTCGGGGACGTCCGACGAAAGACCATGAACTATAATGTTTTTAATTTTGAAAAAATGCAGATAACAGACTACTCCTTTTTCCCCCTGAATATACCACATGAAGTGAAATAACTAATGTTTTGGTAATGGCTTTACGTGACGTGAGTCCTGAAGGCGAAACAGAGGAGAACTTCTTTGCTGTCAAAGTCTACCAGCCGCCAAATGAGGGAGTGACGACGCTGAAAAGAAATAATATTGCTTCATTAGGGTGTCAAATGCAGATAAAACACATGGATAGGAAGCCTATTACACGAATAAAAGAAACACTATTGACCAGGGTGTCAAATGCCGTTCTAGGTCCTTTCGCCAAAAAAATGATAATTATTTACCTAAATAGGTATACTTATTTTACCGTAAAAAAAACAGTAAAGTGTACATTTTTGCACTATAAAACCTGGCCGGGTTTGTGTTTTCGCCGAAAGGACTGGTCACCGTCAAACACATGGATGGGAAGTCCATTACCCAAATAAAAGGAAGTAAATTGATTGATCAGCGTGTTGATTCATTTAGAAGACATCTATAATAATTTTATTAAACAAAGAACATAAATTATTCAGAATGTTAAATTTATCAAGATGAATAAAAGTGGTTCAGTTCGATACACGAATAGTCAAAGACTTAAAACGATTGCTTCACATATTCTTTTAAAGTTTGTAAGATCACAAAATGAATAATCTATTTTCTGTTCCAAAAAATCACTATAAGCCGAATATTTGAGTCAAAAAATATCAATAAAACTGTGAAAATTAATCTATGGGTAAATACGATTTCGTTATTATATCTAAACTCTATATTTCTAATGAAAATGATAGGTATGATTCCTAATCCTTTCATTAAGCAAGATTTCATTCATGAAATAGTTTATCAAATATGGTAATCTATCGGTAAAAAAAAACATAAATTGTTTTGCAACTGTTGATCAATTTGTGGTGGCATCAATCTATCATCAAAAAACAGACCACTAAACCGCAAGATTCTGATAATTCTCACCACAGAGGCGTCATTATAGTTACGTAATCATTTACGCATGTTTACGTTATTTAATATTTTGACAGGTTGTGGTATAGCTCTCTCCAACACTCACCCTCATTACGTATTTTGGCATCTTGAGATTGTAGTTGAAAATTGTCTCCTGGTTGGCATGCAGAGGACAGGACATGTAGTTACAAGCCTCTCTGTCCTGAGCCGGGACAGGCATTTCAATCCAGGTTCTCCAGGATATGTTAGACCTCACGAGTCTGCTACTGGATTTTGGTGTGAATGCAACCCGTACAGTGTGGTTGAAGCCCCTTGCGACACTGCAGGTATCGCGAATGTGGTCATCACATTCCACCATTACTGAAGATGGTGCAGGGGAATCTGAGGAAATGAGAATAGTTCAGAAATAGAAAGAGAATAGTGAATTATTCGTCTTGCGAGTTCATGACAGAATAATGTATAGGAAGGTAATTTCAATTGAAAAGAGTTATAATTAGGAAATATTATATCAGCGTGGATAATGAATGTTCTACCGCTTAACTACCAGTCGATCAAAGAAAATTTAAAATATAACTGAAATTAAGATTGATGTTCTCAAAACTCACTGTCTCGACAACGTCTAAACTCCACATTGTGTAGATGTTTCTTAGGTTCCACCTCCCCAACTGCATCACTGTCAAACCTCACTGGTGGGTGGAAGCGCTTGAGGAAGGCTCCTCGAGGCTGGAGGTTTTGAAATTGGTGGTCACCTGTGAGTCTAGCAGAGACCATTGTGATAAACAGGCACAGCACTGTGATGATGAGACTCTTTCTTACTATCATCATGAATATTTAGAGGAAATATAATATTTCTATGTTAAGAATCTGTAAGTGAAGAAAAAAATAATGAAAATTACTTAGTTTAAATTATTGTAGTTCACATATCTGTTTTACTTTCGACATTTTAAATTTCTGCAGAAAGTACGGAGTTTAAATCCCGATCAAATATTTTAAATCTTTCATAATGTCAACGTTATCAGATATACCTACTCTGCTCTGTTATAGTTCTTACGCATCAATCTAGCTTCCAAAGTTCGATATCTACATACTCTCTGCTCTGTTGTTATTGTTCCTGACTCGTACCAATCTAGTTTCCAAAGTTCGATATCTACTCCCCTGTTCTGTTATTGTTCCTGACTCGTACCAATCTAGTTTCTTAAGTTCCATATCTACTCCCCTGTTCTGTTATTGTTCCTGACTCGTACCAATCTAGTTTCTTAAGTTCCATATCTACTCCCCTGTTCTGTTATTGTTCCTGACTCGTACCAATCTAGTTTCTTAAGTTCCATATCTACTCCCCTGTTCTGTTATTGTTCCTGACTCGTACCAATCTAGTTTCCAAAGTTCGATATCTACTCCCCTGTTCTGTTATTGTTCCTGACTCGTACCAATCTAGTTTCTGAAGTTCCATATCTACTCCCCTGTTTTGTTATTGTTCCTGACTCGTACCAATCTAGTTTCCAAAGTTCGATATCTACTCCCCTGTTCTGTTATTGTTCCTGACTCGTACCAATCTAGTTTCCAAAGTTCCATATCTACTCCCCTGTTCTGTTATTGTTCCTGACTCGTACCAATCTAGTTTCCAAAGTTCCATATCTACTCCCCTGTTTTGTTATTGTTCCTGACTCGTACCAATCTAGTTTCCAAAGTTCCATATCTACTCCCCTGTTCTGTTATTGTTCCTGACTCGTACCAATCTAGTTTCCAAAGTTCGATATCTACTCCCCTGTTCAGTTATTGTTCCTGACTCGTACCAATCTAGTTTCCAAAGTTCCATATCTACTCCCCTGTTTTGTTATTGTTCCTGACTCGTACCAATCTAGTTTCCAAAGGCCGATATCTGTTACACTGCTCACTAACTCTCGGCAAAAAGTTGCTGAGCGACCTTGCCCAGAGTGTAGAGTGTGGCAAGAAGTTCTTTTTTTATGCTATAAGTGCATGTACTCCGACACCTTTAAGAGAATAAACAGAACGATGTACGAGACTTATTTAATTATTTCAAATATCAGTTACTGTGAGTAAAGTTTAATTGGAAAATTCCATTCCAATCATTTAAAAGAATATGTTTTTCTATCTATAAACCTAGTGATGAATCACTAGCAGCATAGGTAGGTACCTAAATCCTTTTTAACGACAACAATGGACTTTGTGAGAGGTTTTGCAGACGGTTTCTCAAAGGTTATGTCATTGAAGACCTTTAATGGATGTTAAAGTCACGACATGCAATGTAAATAGATCGAGGCACAGCTTGCGAAATAGCAAGTGGGGGGGCAAAGATCTATTGGCTGTGAGACACACAAAGAAAAAGCTTTTACATGCCACTATAATGCACATGTGGTTATATCTAGCGTCTATACATAATGTAATAATTTATGTAAGAATAAATATATATATGGAAAAAGATCATCTTTAAAATAATTAAAAATTGACAGTTTTATCTCAAATTAAATAATTTATAATAAAAATTAAGATATAATTTGATTCCGAGTCTATGTTTTTACACGTTTTATTAGGTTTTGGTACAATCGTGTAGCAAATTAGCAATTATAAGTAATAACAGTGTATTTGGTGTTGTAACTAGACATAAAAAAGATTCAATTAAATGCTCGCTCACTTCAGTTATTTTCATATCAATCGAAATTATTGCAACACCTAATTGATAAGACCATAGAAAATTGCATCACTCAAAATAGTCAAAACACCCTCAGTCGATTGGTGCGATGACTGTCCGATTTGAGTGCCTGCGCATTCATTACCATTTAAACTGATTAATTAGAGAAAATAGAAGATTTTTCGGTTATTCCAGTATTTAATTAAAATGTGAATTAACTCAACAAGAGGTCATTTAAGCTGGAAATCAAAAACTATACTTCTTGTCGAGTTAATTCACCCTACAAAAATTTAACCTGTAGATTATTTTAAACTCAGCCGTTGATAATCTAACACAAAATGGAAGAGTATATCTACTTTGTTCTGACAATTTCGGCTGATATTTGATATGTGTATTCTTAAAAGATGTATAAACTATTATATATCAATGATGTGGAGCAAAAACTAGAACTGATGTCTGTTCATTGCATAACTACTAGCCTTATTTAGAAAAGATTTGACTCGAATTTCATGAACTAGGCAAAACCGGTATTTTAACCTAAAACTAGGGCAGCATATAAATAAACAAAAGTAAATTTAGGGCAAGAAGTAAACAATATATGTCAAATAGAGTATACCTAGTGACTCCAGTGCAAACTAGGGCAAGCACTAGGTCAATTTTAACTAGGCCAAGCAGTGACTTCTTTGATAGCTAGGTGAACTAGGTGTCCATAGGTATGAAAAGACTGAGGGAAGTTATAGCTCACCAAAAAGCATTTTAACACTGTAAGGGTAGTGTAAAATAACGTCACCTTGTACCACTCTAAACATAGAAACTATAATTGGATTGAAATAATATTTCTTCTTTTCATATAAAAAAGCAATTATCCCGAACAGTAAATTTCTTAAATAATAAATATGATTCACCAATTATAGAAGGTAGACATTTTCTCATCAAATATATTTTCTATGATCAGAATCGTGAGAATTTTGCACATGAAATAACATTCACTCCCACTAAAATTGCGTACGACTTTTATCACGAAATTTAATGGAAAAGATGGGAACTGAAGGGTTTTTCATTATTTATTTTAATATGGTATGTTATTATTATTTTAAAGTCATAATGGAGATACATGCATTAATTTATATTTTGCTATTTGGGAAACTATAGTAATTTAGATACTGATAATTATTTTGTGAAGTGTTAAATTTGGTTACATTCTGTGTTTTTCACTGTATAATTCACATCAATTATAATTCAAAACAATATATAACAATGAAAACATCTGTCACCATTTTCAAAACAGTTACCACCATGCCAATATTAACTGACATTTTAAACCACATAAAAAGATAAATAAATATAGTCTCTATGGAAAATGATAATTCATAACTATTCTCGATAATTTTTTTTAATATATATTTTTCACATCGTACAAAAAAATACATATTACTCTAAAAGATGCATCTAGCGTTGCTTTTAAAAGTTAAAACTTGTGAAACCTAATTTCCATTTTGAAAGAACCTAGGGTAAGTTCTTAATTATCGGTCAGTACCCCATTTTCGGACACGTAAGAAAAAATGATATATATTATGAGCTGTTTTAGCCAAGACAACACTGTCCAATAGTTCACCACTGCAAAGACACTCTCTCTCTCCTTTCAATTAGTAACATTAAAGGGCTAAAAAAGTTTGTCTTCAATTGGTTCAGTAGCTGCACGCAATTGTCCAATAGGGAACATAAATTGCTACCTAGGAAGAAAAGAGATGTGGCGTCAGATATGGCATTGTACACGCCAACTACTGTCAAACAGTGGCATACACACGCCATCTACCTTCAGACAGTGGCATTGTACACCTCATCTACCGTCAGACAGTGGCATATACACCTCATCTACCGTCAGACAGTGGCATTGTACACCCCATCTACCGTCAAACAGTGGCATACACACGCCATCTACCGTCAGACAGTGGCATTGTACACCTCATCTACCGTCAGACAGTGGCATATACACCTCATCTACCGTCAGACAGTGGTATTGTACACCCCATCTACCGTCAAACAGTGGCATACACACGCCATCTACCGTCAAACAGTGGCATATACCGTTAATCTTTCTTATCTAAAATCACTAGCGTTTATTTGAAAGCTCCTTTTGTGCGGTCCTTAGATGAATAAATACATAAAAAATGATAGTATACAGTCTTCTAATGAGAACATATCTATTGCTTGGGACAATACACAAATAATGCAAACGCATCGCTACCTCTTATATTAATTGTGTTATTTGTGTTAACGAGGAACAGCTTATCTTTGAAATGTTTCATTACTTGTAATAGTGATGCATCGTTCTAAAAAATAAATAATTGTACTGTAAATGAAACACTAAAATCTAATATGGCCATATTTGAAATAGAACAGTATTATCAATACCTCTTTTGGGGAAAAAGAGGTAATTATTACATATATAAAGTAAATTATAATGAATACATATATAATTACTATACACATATATAACTATCATTTAACTTTTATCATACACTTATGTGTAACCGTCTGATTACTCGTATCTCCCCCACATCTCACTATAGCAGACTGTCCACTATAGCAGATTGTCCACTATAATAGCTCCAGCCCATTGAGTTAATGCGACAAGTGCAAGTCTGCCCTAAGCACCCAAATGTCACAGTGGGAAGGTTACTAGATGTTACTAGGGTCATACCCCTCCCCCCTAGAAAAGAGAGGGAGGGGGCAATCTTGAAAGTCATCACTAGCTAATTATAATCTCCCGGTAATACCTTCTTAGCACCGTTCTCGTACGACCTCGTACACACGGTGATGTAAACGCTTGCTTGAAGTGCCCACAGAGCAATAGGGATAGTAGAGACAATAGAGTGAAGTGCCCACAGAGCAATAGGGATAGTAGAGACAATAGAGTGAAGTGCCCACAGAGCAATAGGGATAGTAGAGACAATAGAGTGAAGTGCCCACAGAGCAATAGGGATAGTAGAGACAATAGAGTGAAGTGCCCACAGAGCAATAGGAATAGTAGAGACAATAGAGTGAAGTGCCCACAGAGCAATAGGGATAGTAGAGACAATAGAGTGAAGTGCCGACAGAGCAATAGGGATAGTAGAGACAATAGAGTGAAGTGCCCACAGAGCAATAGGAATAGTAGAGACAATAGAGTGAAGTGCCCACAGAGCAATAGGGATAGTAGAGACAATAGAGTGAAGTGCCCACAGAGCAATAGGGATAGTAGAGACAATAGAGTGAAGTGCCGACAGAGCAATAGGGATAGTAGAGACAATAGAGTGAAGTGCTCACAGAGCAATAAGGATAGTAGAGACAGTAGAGTGAAGTGCCCACAGAGCAATAGGGATAGTTGAGACAATAGAGTGAAGTGCCCACAGAGCAAGAGGGATAGTAGAGACAATAGAGTGAAGTACCCACAGAGCAATAGGGATAGTAGAGACAATAGAGTGAAGTACCCACAGAGCAATAGGGATAGTAGAGACAATAGAGTGAAGTGCCCACAGAGTAATAGGGATAGTAGAGACAATAGAGTGAAGTACCCACAGAGCAATAGGGATAGTAGAGACAATAGAGTGAAGTGTCCACAGAGCAATAGGGATAGTAGAGACAATAGAGTGAAGTGCCCACAGAGCAATAGGGATAGTAGAGAAAATAGAGTGAAGTGTCCACAGAGCAATAGGGATAGTAGAGACAATAGAGTGAAGTGCCCACAGAGCAATAGGGATAGTAGAGACAATAGAGTGAAGTGCCCACAGAGCAATAGGGATAGTAGAGAAAATAGAGTGAAGTGTCCACAGAGCAATAGGGATAGTAGAGACAATAGAGTGAAGTGCCCACAGAGCAATAGGGATAGTAGAGAAAATAGAGTGAAGTGTCCACAGAGCAATAGGGATAGTAGAGAAAATAGAGTGATTATTTCATTAGGGGTTAATCGTGTGCATCAGAATAAAATATCCTATCGCTTACGTAAAAAGGATATTAAATACAAGGGACTGGAAGAAGCAGTCCGAAAAGAAATTGGCTCCATCATCAAAGTCATCTACCACCGTCGGTGACAATGCTCACGGTTGCAGAAAAGCTACTCCGTGAAGGCAGTCACTTAACAATGTGACGAAACGGGACACAAGCACCGGTGGCTGCACTCACGGATGGAAGAGGAAAATGAAGAGGTGATAGTAAATGAAGCCTACGTCTACCTAACACAAAAATCTAAGACCGTCTAATTGAAGAGCATAACCCTAGCGCTATCCTCTAAAACTGCAAGTAGCGTTAAAAAATAGGGAAAAGACAATACATAATCCAAAATACAACAGTTCGAGGAACAAATGACGCCACCCCCCTTCTCTTCCATTCACCACAGACAGCTTCAGGATAGAGCTCCTGGGGGCGATACACAGAGCATCACGTCAAAAACTGTATGGAGAATATCATTATATCAATCTTTTAAATGAAGATGATGTCAATTTAAAAGTTATTTATTTATGACGTCACAGTTACTAATTCTGTGGGCACTTCACGTAAAATTTAAGCCGCTTGAAAAAATAGTACAAATGAATCATGAGAAATATTAACTTTATTTATTGATACATAAAAGTATTGTTGTGTAAATAAGTTCCCTATTTACTGAATAGACATTTATTTGTGTAAATATTGATGACATTGAATATTAAAGTGAAATATTATGATTTGATATTTCGCAGCAAAGGTCAGTGAGACTTAAGTCTGATTGCACTTGACTTACTTTTAATATCTAGTACATAACTTCATTGTAAATTAATGGTGAAATAGTGGAATATGAACAAATTTAGTACATTTAATTTTACTAATTAGGTTAATTTGGAATTTAATATTATATCAAATGAAACTATTTCTAATTTAATTCTAAAAAGAATGCATACTAAAAAAAACTTAATTTGCTATTTATGAATAGAAATGATACTGTCAAAAAGTATGCAGAAAAGCTACTCCGAACTATAGAGAACTATAGAGAACTATATAGAACTATAGAGAACTATAGATAACTATATAGAACTATAGAGAACTATAGAGAACTATAGAGAACTATATAGAACTATAGAGAACTATAGAGAACTATAGAGAACTATAGAGAACTATATAGAACTATAGAGAACTATAGAGAACTATAGAGAACTATATAGAACTATAGAGAACTATATAGAACTATAGAGAACTATAGAGAACTATATAGAACTATAGAGAACTATAGAGAACTATATAGAACTATAGAGAACTATAGAGAACTATATAGAACTATAGAGAACTATATAGAACTATATAGAACTATATAGAACTATAGAGAGAACTATAGAGAACTATATAGAACTATAGAGAACTATAGAGAACTATAGAGAACTATATAGAACTATAGAGAACTATAGAGAACTATAGATAACTATATAGAACTATAGAGAACTATAGAGAACTATATAGAACTATAGAGAACTATAGAGAACTATAGAGAACTATAGAGAACTATATAGAACTATAGAGAACTATATAGAACTATAGAGAACTATAGAGAACTATATAGAACTATAGAGAACTATATAGAACTATAGAGAACTATAGATAACTATATAGAACTATAGAGAACTATAGAGAACTATATAGAACTATAGAGAACTATAGAGAACTATATAGAACTATAGAGAACTATAGAGAACTATATAGAACTATAGAGAACTATATAGAACTATATAGAACTATAGAGAGAACTATAGAGAACTATAGATAACTATATAGAACTATAGAGAACTATAGAGAACTATATAGAACTATAGAGAACTATAGAGAACTATATAGAACTATAGAGAACTATATATAACTATATAGAACTATAGAGAACTATATAGAACTATAGAAAACTATATAGAACTATAGAGAGAACTATGGACAACTATAGAGAACTATACAGCCTTGGCCAAAAGTATTAGGCCACCACGATTTTTTATGTTTTTTCAAAGAAAATGTAATGAAACTAGTTTTAATCAAATGAATATTATATATTAATCAATAAACAACTATTCTAATACTTGGTCGAGCCCCCTTTGGCTTTAATAACCGCCTTTATGCGGTTAGGCATGGAGTCGACAAGCCTTTTACAATTTTCTGGATTAATTTTGCCCCATTCTTCTTTAAGTTTTTGATATAACTGATCTTTGTTCTTAATAGGGATGTTCCTAATGGCCTTTCCAAGAGTTCCCCACAAGTGCTCAATAGGGTTCAAGTCTGGGCTCTGAGCTGGCCACTCCATCATGTTGATGCCCTTTTTTTTGAACCAGTCACGGCTTTTCTTTGCTGTGTGGCATGGAGCATTGTCCTGTTGGAAGATAATATTGTCTGGAGACTCTCTCGGGTGCAAAATGGCAATGGATGGGCACAACACTTCAGAAAGCAAGGCGGTGTAAGTGGCTGAAGTCATTCTCCCTTGACACAAAAACATTTCACCGGGCCCTGAGGAAGACATGCAGGCCCATACCATCACAGAGCCACCGCCATGTTTCACAGTTGGGACCAGGCATTCAGCATTATAAGCTTCCCCAACTCTGCGACGAACATAGGTCGCGCCAGAGGTGCCAAAAATCTGAGGGAAAAAGTAAAACATTGAAATATTTTTTCTTCGGTCATTATCAGGTCAAACAGTGCAATAAAGTGGTGCGTTTCAATAGGTAATTTCAATAGATGATTGGGTTAACATACCTCATAGTTACTTTCATCAATCCAGATCACCTTAGACCATTGCTCGCTGGTCCAAGCTGAGTGATTTTTGGCCCATTGGAGACGCTTCTTTTTATTGGTCTCAGATATGAACGGCTTCTTTCTAGCTTTACACCCTTTCAGACCATGATCTAAAAGCCTTCTTCTAACTGTTCTTGCAGAAGTTTTTGCATCGCTCTCCTCGTTAAATTCTGCAGCCAGCTCCGAAGATGTTTTTCTCCTGTTTCTAAGGGACAGCCTGATCGGATATCGGTCCTCACGAGGTGTTGTGCACTTCTTTCTACCTGACCTTTGTGCAGTTTTAACATCTTTAGTAACCATAAATCATTTTAAAGTTGTTTGAACTGCACATCTCGAACATTTCACCTTTTCAGCGATTTTTCGTTGACTGAGTCCATCATTATGGTGCGCAATGATTTGTCCTCTCTCAAATTCACTCAGTTCCCTTTTTTTAGGCATGTGTACATATAAATAGGCTTGTACATAAAAAAAACCTGGAAGAATTCATAATAAAAAGCTTATAAACAATGATGAAGCACTGAATCTGAACGGGGCTTATGGGTGAAGATGATGCTATAGGGATTAAAAATCCCTACGGGTTGCTGCACGGTAAACATCATTTTAATACTATCATATATTGAAGAATGTACCATATTCTCAATTTCAAAAGATATACATTGGCTTTTACAATTCAAAACCGTGAAAAACAGAGGTGGCCTAATACTTTTGGCCAAGGCTGTAGATAACTATATAGAACTATAGAGAACTATAGAGAACTATATAGAACTATAGAGAACTATAGAGAACTATAGATAACTATAGAGAACTATAGAGAACTATAGAGAACTATATAGAACTATAGAGAACTATAGATTACTATATATAACTATAGAGAACTATAGAGAACTATAGAGAACTATATATAACTATAGAGAACTATAGATAACTATATATAACTATAGATAACTATAGATAACTATATATAACTATAGATAACTATATATAACTATAGATAACTATATATTTCTACATAATTAAAGTACATAGACAGTCCATTTCATTGTGTAATATCCAAAGAATATCCGTTAATTAGATATTGTGAATATAGTGATGAATAACATGCTTTATGGTTCTTTTTTTCGTGTCCTGTGTTTGTAAAATATAACAATGACATATTAGATATATATTTTAATATATTCTGTATATTTTATAGTGTATATTTAATCGGTGTATGATATGTGTATTATTTAAGCTGGTGAACATTTTCCCAATATTGCACCAACATTACCCCCATCAAACTTTTCTGCCTGGGATTTTGTTTTCAATTTTATTTTCTGCAAATTTTTCCTCATTCTCTAAAATGTCCTTCAAAAATTGGCCCATTTTTGACCACTAAAAAATATCACTTAAAATTATCTTTTATGAATTACTTTTGCTCCCCTATATCTATCATACCAATAAAAACTAGGATGATGTCACAACCTTATTCAGTTCTTTATAATACTAATATAATGCAAACTGAATATATTTACAAACTTCAATTTAAAATCGCTTGTACGATTTAATCTGAACACAATGAATAATTTTATACCAACCAAAATATTATAAGAAAAAACATACACAAACAACTATTAAAAGACATCTTTTGAATGTAAATGAACATATAAAAAGGTACTTAATGCTTAAAGTACTTAAAGTACTTAATAGTTAAAAAAACTTTAAAAACATCCCACGTACAAGACATGGCGCCAAAAATAATACCTACATAGTCAAGGTAGTTAGATTCACTATCAGTATTTCTTATCTAATTTAGTCAATAGTAAATATATTTTCCTGTGGGAATTTCTTTTTTGTTAATCCATTAAAAATTTCAATTATTAATAATTCGAATTTTGTAGTTAAAATAAAGTGATTTTATATTTTTTTATTCAACAATTTTAAATTATTAAAAAACATTTCAAATGCATGATCGAAAACGTCTAACCGTCCAATAACTCGCAACATACCCTAAATGGTCAATTATATCATTTGGCAAATGTCCTCTTGACATTTAAAATGCATTGTCATTGTAACTATACAGGTAAATCTGTTAAAAACAAAAGAACAGTAGCTACGATATTATGGTGATTATAAATCACTTCCTATAATCTATTTATAGGGTCAGATAAATAATCACTTTATTAATCATTATCATTCACTAATTTAATAGATCACTTTTAAAATTAAGATAATATTTATTAGTTAGAAATAAACGATAAATAAATAGAATAGGAAGCAATTTTTTACACAGCTCATACAGCTCTATCACACAGCCCATACAGCTCTACTACACAGCCCATACAGCTCTACTACACAGCTCATACAGCTCTACTACACAGACCATACAGCTCTACTACACAGCTCATACAGCTCTATTACACAGCCCATACAGCTCTACTACACAGCTCATACAGCTCTACTACACAGCTCATACAGCTCTATTACACAGCTCACACAGCTCTATTACACAGCTCATCATCTGTATATCTGTGTAGTTGCAAGGTCACAGTAACGGTTTCTGTTTTCATTTTCCCGTTAGTTGTGGGTCATGTACCACGCTGCCTTAAGCTATTGGCCAATGTACAGAGAGGAGCCCGTAAATACACAGAGAGGAGCCCGTAAATACACAGAGAGGAGCCCGTAAATGTACAGAGAGGAGTCCGTAAATAAACAGAGAGGAGCCCGTAAATACACAGAGAGAAGCCCGTAAATACACAGAAAGAAGCCCGTAAATATTTGGAGAGGACAACCGACGTGAATCAATTCGGTTGCTCATTTTAAATAATATATGCATTTTCATTTACTTAAAATATTATATTATTATTTCACCGTTAGAGTTCATCCCTAGTGGAATATTATTTGTATTGACTGTAAATGGGATTTTTTTATTAGTGTATGAATATTCTTCAGTGTATGAGTTCGGAGTGAAGATGCTCATGTATGTACAAAAGCTACTCGTTTCCTAAATACACAGAGTTTCATTAACGACATCTTATACATATTTACCAGTCGATATCTTCTTAGCGTCACAGAAATCTCCCTTAGAACCTCTTACTATACATTCTAGATAAATTATAGTTATTACGTGTAGTGTTAAGTACATTTGAAGGTACAGTAAAGTACAGTTAAAGATATAGTTAATATATTTAACGTTAAGTACATTAAACTATATAATAGTTAAGTACATTTAAATATATATAATAGTTAAGTACATTAAACTATATAATAGTTAAGTACATTTAAATATATTTAAGGCCAAGTTCATTCAAATATATAATAGTTAAGTACATTTAAATAGATATAATAGTTAAGTACATTTAAATAGATATAATAGTTAAGTACATTTAAATATAAATATAACGTTAAGTACATTTAAATATATAATAGGCAAGTACATTTAAAAATATTTAACATTAAGTACATTAAACTATATAATAGTAAAGTACATTTAAATATATTTAAGGTTAAGTACATTTAAATATATTTAGTGCTAAGTACAGTGGCACAGTACATCACTCACTTACCTTGACTGATAATATTCAACAGTCACCCCTGCCTCGAATGCATATAGTCAATATTAATCAGGTGGGCTTATACCCAATCACCGAACACTATCTATTATCGTACATATCATCAGGGAATGATTTATTCAATTTATATTCATATAGGTAGTGTAATAACAAACTAGTGCTATATGCGTTCATGTGAAATATAATATGTATAAAGAATAGGGTAAGTTCTTAATTATCGGTCACTTCCACAATTTCGGAAATATAAGATAAAACGATATAATAATTATTATTTTACTCAACCAATCCTACTGAAATAATTATTATTATATCGTTTTTTTTATATGTCCGAAAATGTGGAACTGACCGATAATTAAGAACTTACCCTATATGAATGTATGTATAGTACACACGTCAATACATACAGTATTGACACTGTCTTGTTATGTCACTTCATTGTGTACAATAACAAATTGTTTTGGTAAATATATAATTATGACGTAACTTGATGTAAACAAAAAGAAGTATGATGATGTCATGTAGGGTACGTTCTGTATTATCGGACAGTTTCACATCTTCGGACACGTATAAAAAAATATAATAGTTATTATATAACTTTATTTAAATTGGCATCCATGATACCTGCAGGTATCATGGATACCAACTAAAATAAGGTGTTGAATTTTTTACTAACTTGTCCGAAAATGTGGAACTGTCCGATAATTCAGAACGTACCCTACAACAAACTAATCTTTATTATGTAATGTAATTAGTGATTGTTCATGATAATATGTATGCAGTTTGCTCCAAGAACTCACTGTGTACTCTACATATAATAGAACATATATAATTATATATGCATTATTGCAGTCATTTCTTTTTTATTGTTAGCTTGTGACCCGAGCTACTGTGTGAAGAAGAAGAAAAAGAACCTACTTAGAGCTAGGTCAGTGCTTGGGGGGTGAACCATTGGGGGGGGGGGTGAACCATGGGGGGGGTATAATGAGGTGGTGCACTGAACCACAGTGCTGGGACCATATTATAGTTTATTTTTAATGGTTATAAAAGGAAGAAATTACCATGTTTTTGAAAATTAAATGATTAAATAATCAATGTACATTATTTCTTTTGAAATAGATTGTATTCAGAAACTATTTATAATTCACGAAATCTTTAATATATCATACGCATATAATTACATTTTTCTATTACCTTTTTACAAAACATGAAGACATATATTATACAATATAAATTTAGATGTTATGTACTTATTTTAATAATATTTATTATAATTATAAATTACTTAATAAATATTTATTGTTATTATATTCTTATTTTATTAATATGTTGTTATATTAATACTAGTATTATAATATTTTAGTATTATTCACAGATATGAGGTTTTTGTCAATTTACTATAGTAAGATAAATACTATTATAAAGTCTATTTTAAAATTATACCAACTATAGTTTCATATTTCAGCATCACTATACATCAATGTCAGTCACCACTAATGGGGTAAGTAACGAGTTATCGGACAGTTCCACATTTTCGATCATGTTAAAAAATTAAATAATAATAAAATAACCATTTAAATATTATTTTTTCATATGTTCGAGAATGTGCAGCTGTCCAATAACTCGTAACTCACCCTACCAGTCACTAGTCACTCAAACCAGTCACAGCACCAGACACTACTAGTGCTCACTCTAGTGCTGCAACATATAAACTGAAGAGAATACTAGTGACCAGTATACTATAGCACCTGTATGCACTACACACTACACTATACAGGTAACGATAGTGGTAACTATACAGGTAACGACAGTGGTAACTATACAGGTAACGATAGTGGTAACTATACAGGTAACGACAGTGGTAACTATACAGGTAACGACAGTGGTAACTATACAGGTAACGATAGTGGTAACTATACAGGTAACGATAGTGGTAACTATACAGGTAACGATAGTGGTAACTATACAGGTAACGATAGTGGTAACTATACAGGTAACGATAGTGGTAACTATACAGGTAACGATAGTGGTAACTATACAGGTAACGATAGTGGTAACTATACAGGTAACGATAGTGGTAACTATACAGGTAACGATAGTGGTAACTATACAGGTAACGATAGTGGTAACTATACCGTGTAATAATAGCACTATACTATATCACCTGTATTCACTATATACGCATAAATATATCAGGCTATATAATGGTTACTAACTTATTATTATATCTTCTCAGGAATTGTGTACATGAATTATTTATTATTATTACATATAAAAAATTATTACATATAAAAGGACATATTACATTATCATTAAATGGACATAATCAGTTAACAGTTAACAGTCTATCAGTTAACAGTCTATCAGTTAACAGTCTATCAGGTAACAGTCTATCAGGTAACAGTCTATCAGTTAACAGTCTATCAGGTAACAGTCTATCAGGTAACAGTCTATCTGGTAACAGTCTATCAGGTAACAGTCTATCAGTTAACAGTCTATCAGGTAACAGTCTATCAGGTAACAGTCTATCAGGTAACAGTCTATCAGGTAACAGTCTATCAGGTAACAGTCTATCAGGTAACAGTCTATCAGGTAACAATCTATCAGTTAACAATCTATCAGTTAACAGTCTATCAGGTAACAGTCTATCAGGTAACAATCTATCAGTTAACAGTCTATCAGGTAACAGTCTATCAGGTAACAGTCTATCAGGTAACAATCTATCAGTTAACAGTCTATCAGTTAACAGTCTATCAGGTAACAGTCTATCAGGTAACAGTCTATCAGGTAACAGTCTATCAGGTAACAATCTATCAGTTAACAATCTATCAGTTAACAGTCTATCAGGTAACAGTCTATCAGGTAACAATCTATCAGTTAACAGTCTATCAGGTAACAGTCTATCAGGTAACAGTCTATCAGGTAACAATCTATCAGTTAACAGTCTATCAGTTAACAGTCTATCAGGTAACAGTCTATCAGGTAACAGTCTATCAGGTAACAGTCTATCAGGTAACAGTCTATCAGGTAACAGTCTATCAGGTAACAGTCTATCAGGTAACAGTCTATCAGGTAACAGTCTATCAGGTAACAGTCTATCAGGTAACAGTCTATCAGGTAACAATCTATCAGTTAACAGTCTATCAGGTAACAGTCTATCAGGTAACAATCTATCAGTTAACAGTCTATCAGTTAACAGTCTATCAGGTAACAGTCTATCAGGTAACAGTCTATCAGGTTACAGTCTATCAGTTAACAGTCTATCAGTTAACAGTCTATCAGTTAACAGTCTATCAGGTAACAGTCTATCAGGTAACAGTCTAGCAGGTAACAGTCTATCAGGTAACAGTCTATCAGGTAACAGTCTATCAGGTAACAGTCTATCAGGTAACAGTCTATCAGGTAACAATCTATCAGTTAACAATCTATCA
The DNA here is from genome assembly GCA_947561585.1 of Caprella mutica. NCBI lineage: Eukaryota > Metazoa > Arthropoda > Malacostraca > Amphipoda > Caprellidae > Caprella > Caprella mutica. The sequence continues at coordinate 253,385 of CANNZV010000348.1, read as the reverse complement.
GTTAACAGTCTATCAGGTAACAGTCTATCAGGTAACAATCTATCAGTTAACAGTCTATCAGGTAACAGTCTATCAGGTAACAGTCTATCAGGTAACAATCTATTAGTTAACAGTCTATCAGTTAACTGTCTATCAGGTAACAGTCTATCAGGTAACAGTCTATCAGGTTACAGTCTATCAGTTAACAGTCTATCAGTTAACAGTCTATCAGGTAACAGTCTATCAGGTAACAGTCTAGCAGGTAACAGTCTATCAGGTAACGGTCTATCAGGTAAAAGTCTATCAGGAAACAGTCTATCAGGTAACAGTCTACCAGGTAACAGTCTATCAGGTAACAGTCTATCAGGTAAGAGTCTATCAGGTAACAGTCTATCAGGTAACAGTCTATCTGGTAATAGTCTATCAGGTAACAGTCTATCAGGTAACAGTCTATCAGGTAACAGTCTATCAGGTAACATACTAACAGTTAACGATAGTGGTAACAGTTAACAGTCTATCAGTTAACAGTCCATCAGTTAACAGTCTATCAGTTAACAGTCTATCAGGTAACAGTCTATCACTCTTTCAATGGTCATCTGACCGTTCACCGGATATTCCTAAGGTCAATGCTACGTCCTTCACTCGTGCTTTCCACGTTATCGCATTTTCCTACTTCATCCCTCAGGAAGAGATAAACACGATAACCACATTCTACTAGTGACTGTGACGTCAAAATGACACCAATGGTACACAGAAGGTGATACAGTGTCCGTACCTACTTCTACTAGCGACTGTGACGTCAAAATGACACCAATGGTACACAGAAGGTGATACAGTGTCCATAGCTACTTCTAATAGCGATTCTGACATCAAAATGACACCAATGGTACACAGAAGGTGATACAGTGTCCATACCTACTTCTATTAGCGACTCTGACGTCAAAATGACACCAATGGTACACAGAAGGTGACACAGTGTCCCTACCTACTTCTACTAGCGACTCTGACGTCATGACACCAATGGTACACAGAAGGTGATGCAGTGTTCATACCTACTTCTACTAGCGACTCTGACGTCAAAATGACACCAATAGTACACAGAAGGTGATACAGTGTCCATACCTTCTTCTACTAGCGACTGTGACGTCAAAATGACACCAATGGTACACAGAAGGTGATACAGTGTCCATACCTACTTCTACTAGCGACTGTGACGTCAAAATGACACCAATGGTACACAGAAGGTGATACAGTGTCCATACCTACTTCTACTAGCGACTGTGACGTCAAAATGACACCAATGGTACACAGAAGGTGATACAGTGTCCATACCTACTTCTACTAGCGACTCTGACGTCAAAATGACACCAATGGTACACAGAAGGTGATGCAGTGTTCATACCTACTTCTACTAGCGACTCTGACGTCAAAATGACACCAATGGTACACAGAAGGTGATACAGTGTCCATACCTACTTCTACTAGCGACTGTGACGTCAAAATGACACCAATGGTACACAGAAGGTGATACAGTGTCCATACCTACTTCTACTAGCGACTCTGACGTCAAAATGACACCAATGGTACACAGAAGGTGATACAGTGTCCATACCTACTTCTATTAGCGACTCTGACGTCAAAATGACACCAATGGTACACAGAAGGTGACACAGTGTCCCTACCTACTTCTACTAGCGACTCTGACGTCATGACACCAATGGTACACAGAAGGTGATGCAGTGTTCATACCTACTTCTACTAGCGACTCTGACGTCAAAATGACACCAATAGTACACAGAAGGTGATACAGTGTCCATACCTTCTTCTACTAGCGACTGTGACGTCAAAATGACACCAATGGTACACAGAAGGTGATACAGTGTCCATACCTACTTCTACTAGCGACTGTGACGTCAAAATGACACCAATGGTACACAGAAGGTGATACAGTGTCCATACCTACTTCTACTAGCGACTGTGACGTCAAAATGACACCAATGGTACACAGAAGGTGATACAGTGTCCATACTTACTTCTACTAGCGACTCTGACGTCAAAATGACACCAATGGTACACAGAAGGTGATACAGTGTCCCTACCTACTTCTACTAGCGACTCTGACGTCATGACACCAATGGTACACAGAAGGTGACACAGTGTCCCTACCTACTTCTACTAGCGACTCTGACGTCATGACACCAATGGTACACAGAAGGTGATACAGTGTTCATACCTACTTCTACTAGCGACTGTGACGTCAAAATGACACCAATAGTACACAGAAGGTGATACAGTGTCCCTACCTACTTCTACTAGCGACTCTGACGTCATGACACCAATGGTACACAGAAGGTGATGCAGTGTTCATACCTACTTCTACTAGCGACTCTGACGTCAAAATGACACCAATAGTACACAGAAGGTGATACAGTGTCCATACCTTCTTCTACTAGCGACTGTGACGTCAAAATGACACCAATAGTACACAGAAGGTGATACAGTGTCCCTACCTACTTCTACTAGCGACTCTGACGTCATGACACCAATGGTACACAGAAGGTGATGCAGTGTTCATACCTACTTCTACTAGCGACTCTGACGTCAAAATGACACCAATGGTACACAGAAGGTGATACAGTGTCCATACCTACTTCTACTAGCGACTGTGACGTCAAAATGACACCAATGGTACACAGAAGGTGATACAGTGTCCATACCTACTTCTACTAGCGACTCTGACGTCAAAATGACACCAATGGTACACAGAAGGTGATACAGTGTCCATACCTACTTCTATTAGCGACTCTGACGTCAAAATGACACCAATGGTACACAGAAGGTGACACAGTGTCCCTACCTACTTCTACTAGCGACTCTGACGTCATGACACCAATGGTACACAGAAGGTGATGCAGTGTTCATACCTACTTCTACTAGCGACTCTGACGTCAAAATGACACCAATAGTACACAGAAGGTGATACAGTGTCCATACCTTCTTCTACTAGCGACTGTGACGTCAAAATGACACCAATGGTACACAGAAGGTGATACAGTGTCCATACCTACTTCTACTAGCGACTGTGACGTCAAAATGACACCAATGGTACACAGAAGGTGATACAGTGTCCATACCTACTTCTACTAGCGACTGTGACGTCAAAATGACACCAATGGTACACAGAAGGTGATACAGTGTCCATACCTACTTCTACTAGCGACTCTGACGTCAAAATGACACCAATGGTACACAGAAGGTGATACAGTGTCCCTACCTACTTCTACTAGCGACTCTGACGTCATGACACCAATGGTACACAGAAGGTGACACAGTGTCCCTACCTACTTCTACTAGCGACTCTGACGTCATGACACCAATGGTACACAGAAGGTGATGCAGTGTTCATACCTACTTCTACTAGCGACTCTGACGTCAAAATGACACCAATAGTACACAGAAGGTGATACAGTGTCCATACCTTCTTCTACTAGCGACTGTGACGTCAAAATGACACCAATGGTACACAGAAGGTGATACAGTGTCCATACCTACTTCTACTAGCGACAGTGACGTCAAAATGACACCAATGGTACACAGAAGGTGATACAGTGTCCATACCTACTTCTACTAGCGACTGTGACGTCAAAATGACACCAATGGTACACAGAAGGTGATACAGTGTCCATACCTACTTCTACTAGCGACTCTGACGTCAAAATGACACCAATGGTACACAGAAGGTGATACAGTGTCCATACCTACTTCTATTAGCGACTCTGACGTCAAAATGACACCAATGGTACACAGAAGGTGATACAGTGTCCGTACCTACTTCTACTAGCGACTCTGACGTCAAAATGACACCAATGGTACACAGAAGGTGATACAGTGTCCGTACCTACTTCTACTAGCGACTCTGGTGTCAACTCATTGCATTGAATTAGAGTTGAAATATCGTCCTTTTAAGTCAAATAACTGATGTTTGATATAACGATATCCAGATGGTACAAATTAATACAGTTTCAATGTTCCGAAGACTGCAAAGCACGCTAGTGAGTTCTAGTTGGCTTATCATTGTAATTAGTGTAGGTAGATAGGCTGACCAGAGAAGCATAGAGTAACTACAATGCTCTTCAAGTAGTTATCCTCATTACAATGTCACGTCTCCCAACCGGAAAATGTATGCGGTAGATACGGTAAATATTGATAGTATTCCATCGTAATGTATTACCAGACAATATCGTAGAGATTTTTGATCGGGTATCTCCGATGAATACGATAAAATGTTTTTTTGAATTTATAAATAACCACTAATTTTATCGTGCTATAAAGATTATACTTTATCATCAGTTAATTTCGTTGTGCGGTCACAATTTCAGACTGGGCTTTGCACCCCCTCTTCCTCCATTACCATTTCATTTGTTGTACACTATTGCCTTATCCTACAGTCATCTGCTGGTAGTACCGTGAATGGAACACATGTCGTCCCTTACAGAGGAGCTCTTCAATGTATTTGTTCAGTGGAAGTATCCGCACAATAGGCTTTAGCGATTAGGATTGGCACAATGGAATAATTCAATGCTTATTCAATGGGCGGAATCGAACGCAACTCTAAATAGCAATTGAACTTTAATAAGCTATTGAAGCTATTAATTTGGATGCAGATGTTGACTAAGAATTACCAGAGAGCTATATTTGCATGTGGAACTTTATTTACAACTATTGGTGGTTGTTTTAACTCTTCACTGTGCACTTTATTTACAACTATTGGTGGATGTTTTAACTCTTCACTGTGCACTTTATTTACAACTATTGGTGGTTGTTTTAACTCTTCACTGTGCACTTTATTCACAACTATTGGTGGTTGTTTTAACTCTTCACTGTGCACTTTATTTACAACTATTGGTGGTTGTTTTAACTCTTCACTGTGCACTTTATTCACAACTATTGGTGGTTGTTTTAACTCTTCACTGTGCACTTTATTTACAACTATTGGTGGTTGTTTTAACTCTTCACTGTGCACTTTATTTACAACTATTGGTGGATGTTTTAACTCTTCACTGTGCACTTTATTTACAACTATTGGTGGTTGTTTTAACTCTTCACTGTGCACTTTATTCACAACTATTGGTGGTTGTTTTAACTCTTCACTGTGCACTTTATTTACAACTATTGGTGGTTGTTTTAACTCTTCACTGTGCACTTTATTCACAACTATTGGTGGTTGTTTTAACTCTTCACTGTGCACTTTATTTACAACTATTGGTGGTTGTTTTAACTCTTCACTGTGCACTTTATTTACAACTATTGGTGGATGTTTTAACTCTTCACTGTGCACTTTATTTACAACTATTGGTGGTTGTTTTAACTCTTAACTGTGCACTTTATTTACAACTATTGGTGGTTGTTTTAACTCTTAACTGTGCACTTTATTTACAACTATTGGCGGTTGTTTTAACCCTTCACTGTACACTTTATTTACAACTATTGGTGGTTCTTTTAACTCTTCACTGTGTACTTTATTTACAACTATTGGTGGTTGTTTTAACCCTTCACTGTGTACTTTATTTACAACTTTTGGTGGTTGTTTTAACCCTTCACTGTGTATTTTATTTACAACTTTTGGTGGTTGTTTTAAACCTTCACTGTGTACTTTATTTACAACTTTTGGTGGTTGTTTTAACCCTTCACTGTGTACTTTATTTACAACTTTTGGTGGTTGTTTTAACCCTTCACTGTGCACTTTATTTACAACTTTTGGTGGTTGTTTTACCTCTTCACTGTGTACTTTATTTACAACTTTCGGTGGTTGTTTTACCTCTTCACTGTGTACTTTATTTACAACTTTTGGTGGTTGTTTTAACTCTTAGAAGACTGTGTTCTTCATTTACAACTATTGGTGGTTGTTTCACAATAAGATAGTTCTATTAATTCATAAAATTCATGAAATTATTTGGTTTGAAACATAATTTCGAACGTAGCCTTTCCTTTCTTTAAGTAATTATAAAATGATATGAAATATGTTTCGTTATATACGGAAAATATATGATAGTTATTCGTGATGTATGAATTAAGTAGGGCACAAGTTCCAAGTTGTCGGACCGTTCCACATTTTCGATAAGTAGAAAATATTATATAATAAATAAACAAAAAAAAAGTATTTATTAAATAAATCAACACTGACCGTATTTCGTTATATTATTTCTCCTAGTGATCGAAAACGTGGAACAGACCGATAACTCGGAACTTACGTCCTATTCAACGATAAATAATGCATCGTATTATTTTTTTAAATAATTAATATAAATGATTAATATGCATCTTACAATATTTTTATATCATTTATAATAATTAGTCTTAAGAACAAGAGGATAGGTACCATGACTTTTTTTACTTTCCACTTCTCCCCAATTGTGGTAATTCCTAATAAGGTGCTAGAGGTCAGAGGTCAGCTGTGGGTCACAGTGGTACACGACACAGCTATACCACTAAATTATAGTCATTCCTTATTATTAAGTGTACTCATTTATTATTATCAATTATAACTTAAAGAAATGTCACCCATATTCTTATACTTATAATAATAAAAATTATAATTTCATCTTTAATTTACTTTTATTTTATTCATAATTATTTAATTTTTATCGAATCAACTTTCATTTCAATCCAATTCACCGTTCATCCAATTCACCTTTCATCCAATTCACCTTTCATCCAATTCACCTTTCATCCAATTCACCTTTCATCCAATTCACCTTTCATCCAATTCACCTTTCATCCAATTCACCTTGCATCCAATTCACCTTTCATCCAATTCACCTTTCATCCAATTCACCTTGCATCCAATTCACCTTTCATCCAATTCACCTTTCATCCAATTCACCTTTCGTCCAATTCACCTTGCATCCAATTCACCTTTCGTCCAATTCACCTTTCATCCAATTCACATTTCGTCCAATTCACCTTTCATCCAATTCACCTTTCATCCAATTCACCTTTCATCCAATTCACCTTGCATCCAATTCACCTTTCATCCAATTCACCTTTCATCCAATTCACCTTTCGTCCAATTCACCTTGCATCCAATTCACCTTTCGTCCAATTCACCTTTCATCCAATTCACATTTCGTCCAATTCACCTTTCATCCAATTCACCTTTCATCATTTCACCTTTCATCAATTCACCTTTAGTCCAATTCATCTTTTATTTCAACCCAATTCACCTTTCAATTCACCTTTTATTGCAATCCAATTCACCTTTCAATTCTACCCAATTCACCTTTCAATTCACCTTTTATTGCAATCCAATTCACCTTTCAATTCACCTTTTATTGCAATCCAATTCACCTTTTATTGCAATCCAATTCACCTTTCAATTCACCTTTTATTGCAATCCAATTCACCTTTCAATTCTACCCAATTCACCTTTCCATTCACCTTTTATTGCAATCCAATTCACCTTTTATTGCAATCCAATTCACCTTTCAATTCTACCCAATTCACCTTTCATTGAGTCACTCTCTTCTGCATACCTTTTCAGTCACAGAGTGTTTTTCAATGTCATTGGTCATGGCTATGTTCGTCACCCCATCTTGTAAACTTTTTACCAGTCTGTCTTTTTCTCGGAATAACCATTTTATTGTCGTACCTGTGTGTCGCTCTATAAGGTATACGTACCTATAGCTACAATGGTAATAAAAATATGGTATACAATAAAGTGATTCACACTTTGGAAACATTAAAATAAAATGAAATATCTTTTTAAAAAAATCTGTTTGAAAAAAGAAGTTTGATGCATAGGAATTAATTGTAATTTCGGATCAGCTGTAAAATGTGCACCCCAATGATTTCACTCCTGTACAATCCGCACCCCAATGATTTCACTCCTGTACAATCTGCACCCCAATGATTTCACTCCTGTACAATCTGCACCTCAATGATTTCTCTCCTGTACAATCCGCACCTCAATGATTTCACTCTTGTACAATCCGCACCCCAATGATTTCACTCCTGTACAATCCGTACCTCAATGATTTCACTCCTGTACAATCCGCACCCCAATGATTTCACTCCTGTACAATCCGCACCCCAATGATTTCACTCCTGTACAATCCACACCCCAATGATTTCACTTCTGTACAATCTACACCCCAATGATTTCACTCCTGTACAATCTGCACCCCAATGATTTCCCTCCTGTACAATCCGCACCTCAATGATTTCTCTCCTGTACAATCTGCACCCCAATGATTTCACTCCTGTACAATCCGCACCTCAATGATTTCACTCCTGTACAATCCGTACCTCAATGATTTCACTCCTGTACAATCCGCACCCCAATGATTTCACTCCTGTACAATCTGCACCCCAATGATTTCACTCCTGTACAATCCGCACCCCAATGATTTCACTCCTGTACAATCTGCACCCCAATGATTTCACTCCTGTACAATCCGCACCCCAATGATTTCACTCCTGTACAATCCGTACCTCAATGATTTCACTCCTGTACAATCTACACCCCAATGATTTCACTCCTGTACAATCTGCACCCCAATGATTTCCCTCCTGTACAATCCGCACCTCAATGATTTCCCTCCTGTACAATCTGCACCCCAATGATTTCACCCCTGTACAATCTGCACCCCAATGATTTCACTCCTGTACAATCCGCACCTCAATGATTTCACCCCTGTACAATCTACACCCCAATGATTTCACTCCTGTACAATCTGCACCCCAATGATTTCCCTCCTGTACAATCCGCACCTCAATGATTTCCCTCCTGTACAATCTGCACCCCAATGATTTCACCCCTGTACAATCTGCACCCCAATGATTTCACTCCTGTACAATCCGCACCTCAATGATTTCACTCCTGTACAATCAGCAATAGTTTGACTATTGTCTCTACTATCCCTATTGCTCTGTGGGCACTTCACTCTATTGTCTCTACTATCCCTGTTGCTCTGTGGGCACTTCACTCTATTGTCTCTACTATCCCTGTTGCTCTGTGGCACTTCACTCTATTGTCTCTACTATCCCTATTGCTCTGTGGGCACTTCACTCTATTGTCTCTACTATCCCTATTGCTCTGTGGGCACTTCACTCTATATTCCCCTCTTTATCTCCTATATCCCTACCATAACTTTCTCTCCAGGTCTAATTATAGGAGTTGGTGATGGGTGTCTATAGGATTGTGTCCCGTTGTTCCTAACAAGTTGACGCCCACATCCTCTTGTGGCACTGAAAGTGAAAACATATGCTACTTCAAAAGGTCACAGCATCTAAATTATGAACCAGGGGATGTTCGACATGTGTCTGTGGTTTCGTAGGGAAATATGGGGTACTGGACCTAATTTATGGACACTGAAGAACTACATATTAACTGATGTAGAAAAGTTGATGTAGGTTTGAAATCTATATCTACGATTCCTCAACAATTTGGCTATTGGTTTACACGTATATTTCTCATTTGATGTAGAAAATAGAAACGTTTTAGCAAAATTGTCAAAAACTGTTAGACTATGTTGAACGTAAGTTTCAGTTCATAAAGTAAGAGACATGCAGTCAACTTTGAAGAGCCTTTTCTGGAGACAGGAAAGGTAAATATTTATCTAGTCTCATGTCAGGTTACACTGAGATATTCACCTTCTGCTCCCTGTAAGTATATATACAGGTAGTATATATGTTTTGGCACACTGTACACACATGGTGGAGTACTCTAAAGAGAAAATATAGCTGTGTCATCCATCCAACATTATAGGAACCAATTACACATATTTCCCCTAAATTCTATAACTGTAGAATTCCTCTATAATGAACTTCTGTAGAGTGAATGTACAGTGTCCTGAATAAGGAAGCAGCCTGTATAGCAAACTATTTTCTTTAGTCTGCCATGAACAGTCATCAGTTTTAGAAAACTGGTGACTATTTTATGGCAGACTAGAGAAAATTTGTTCACTATAGAGGCTGCTTTCTTACTCAGGACACTACATTCACTATACAGGATTTCACTATATAGGATTTTCACTATAATACAAATGTTCTACAGGAACATTTCCCACTACCATTCAAAATATTGGCCAGAATCTATGACAGCATTAGACCTACAATTCGCACTGTACTGTATAAAACTATAAATACTTAGTTACATTACTAATTTAATTATTAATTTTTAAACACATAATTATGTGTTTACGGTTAATACTTTAATTATCTCTATTTAAGATATGTTTTAACTTCTTAAATAACACACGTACTTACTCTGAACGTTTACGTTAGATCTCTAAGTTATTACGATATAGTGCACAGACGTGATTTGCTTGCTTCACTAGCACTATTAGCAGCCTCTTATAGGGAACATGCTTGGAATACAGCACATGCTGGGTAAAGGGACTAATAGTCAACATGTGTCATTTTATGTTAAAATTGGCAGTTAAAGAATTAAAATATATCTGATATTCTCTAGAACATTTATTCAAAATATTATATTTTTATATTATATTAAACAATTTCATAACAAATCGAAAACATTTTTTTGAATATTCATAATCTTTTTAGATTTTATTTAATTTTCTATAAATTTATTTGTTTGCGTAGAATATTATATATTTACCTACAATATTATTTATTTACGTAGAATATTATTTGTTTACGAAAATTATTTATTTACGTAGAATATTATTTATTTACCTACAATATTATTTATTTACCTACAATATTATCTATTTACCTACAATATTATCTATTTACGTAGCATTTTTCTGTATTTTCTATTTATAAACATCCTTGTAATTATGTAAATTCTTTTAAATATCTCTCATACGATATGTTGTAAGTTTCCTAGAAATACCAGTGACATGTTCCTTCGAGTGTATATTTCCTGAAGTTTGTTCCTGCGATGTTTCCACGCAGTAGCTTTTCTGCGTTCATGAGCTTCAGTATTTTTCAACCATTCTAAAATTTTACATGAATTTTATTTTATAGAATGGGATATATATATAAATAATTGTTTATAATTATTTATATTAATAATAACTATTAATATGTATAGCAACCATACTAGTATAGCTAACTATATTATCACTATACATTTACTATATTCTAACTATAACCTGAACTATAACATACTGACCAGAATACGAAAACATTAAGTTTAGCTCTAACTTTTTTTAAAGGTATTATTATTTCACCCACCGCTGCCTATGGTGCCAAATAAGGTTACCTTTTCACCTCTACCGGGCCACATAAGGTGAGTACGAGGCGGCCTTGCCAAGGTAACACACTACTTACAAACTAACCAACCATAGTACTACGACATAGCAAATAATACTACCTAGTAAATAGAACGTACTATGTAGTATACTTTTAATTACTTTATGTTAGTTTATATTGATGAATTATTTTATTGAATGTTATTTTATTGATATGGTCATAGGTTTGACCTGCAGGTGACACACACACATGTGACCTTAGCCATGCTGACCCCTTTACCCCCCTCCCCCTTTGAGGAAATGGGGAGAGAGGGGGGGAGGGGTGAGACAGAGTGTCGCCTGGAAATGTTAGCAGAAGAAAAGTTGATATTGTAAGGAGATTTAATTGTATGGGGTAATATATAGAATAATGTTAGTAGATATTATTATTTATTAAAACTATTTATAATAATATTTAACTGTTAATAATAATAAGACTGTTAATAGTAATATTTCTATAGTAAATAGGAAAATTTTACATTTAGTGATATAGGGTAGCAATTAAAATTTATTTATTATTGCATCAAGACTACACCTATATAAAAAAATTGAAAACAATAACCATTTTGAAATGATTTTGCTTTTTCTTAGAAGTGATATTACACATTTTTTTGTGATTGTTTTTACGATATTTTTTGTTGAGCAAAGGGCTATAACATGTCCGTCCTATATTGCCTTACATGTAAAATAGAAAATATATATAATGAAATCCTGTATAGCGAATGTAGTGTCCTCAGTGAAAACAAAACTAAAGGCAGACTATATACCTACAGAAAATTTGTTTGCTATACGAGGTAGTTCTTTACTCTGGACTCTACATTCAGGTTTTAATATAGAGGAGTTCCACTGTATTTATAACCTCATTTAACAGATTTTAAAGAAAATACTAAAATGACTCAGGTACAGTCACAGAAAGTGTATCTGATTTTTTCGGTGACTGTACAAACCTCCGTACAAAAAATAAAAAGCTCAAAAAATTATCATTTTAGGTTAGGTTAGCGATCTTCGTTAGTGAAAAATTGTAAATTTATTGTTTATTTATTTATATTTTACAGTTCACTAATTTCATATGAAACTGTACTAATTAAATTGAGTAATAAATTATTGTAATGTTTGTAGAATAAAGTTAAAATAATTTTCATTAAAAGAAATAGAATTCATGAAGAAAGTAATCCATAAAATAATAATAATTTGTAAAAATATTATTATATCTGAAAAAAATTATTTATAAAAAACTATAATTTATAAAAGATTATAATTTATATAATGATAATTATTAACTAAAGATTATAATTTGTAAAGAGATTAAAATTTGTAAAAAATGATTATTATTTAGGTACAAATAATAACCATTAATTAATTAGTTATATAATAAAGCAGGGTACTATGAACCATACTAACCATCACAGGATATAGTCACTTTACCAGCTATTGACTATATGATTTATAGTCTGGTGTGAATGGGTAGCAACTATAACAGAGAGAAGTTATGGTGGGGCCATAGAAGATTGAGAGAGAGTTATGGTGGGGCCATAAAAGATTGAGAGAGAGTTATGGTGGGGCCATAAAAGATTGAGAGAGAGTTATGGTAGGGCCATAAAAGATTGAGAGAGAGTTATGGTTGGGCCATAGAAGATTGAGAGAGAGTTATGGTGGGGCCATAGAAGATTGAGAGAGAGTTATGGTGGGGCCATAGAAGATTGAGAGAGAGTTATGGTGGGGCCATAGAAGATTGAGAGATAGTTATGGTGGGGCCATAAAAGATTGAGAGAGAGTTATGGTTGGGCCATAGAAGATTGAGAGAGAGTTATGGTGGGGCCATAGAAGATTGAGAGAGAGTTATGGTGAGGCCATAGAAGATTGAGAGAGAGTTATGGTGGGGCCATAGAAGATTGAGAGAGAGTTATGGTGGGGCCATAGAAGATTGAGAGAGAGTTATGGTGGGGCCATAAAAGATTGAGAGAGAGTTATGGTTGGGCCATAGAAGATTGAGAGAGAGTTATGGTGGGGCCATAGAAGATTGAGAGAGAGTTATGGTGAGGCCATAGAAGATTGAGAGAGAGTTATGGTGGGGCCATAGAAGATTGAGAGAGAGTTATGGTGGGGCCATAGAAGATTGAGAGAGAGTTATGGTGGGGCCATAAAGGATTGAGAGAGAGTTATGGTTGGGCCATAGAAGATTGAGAGAGAGTTATGGTTGGGCCATAGAAGATTGAGAGAGAGTTATGGTGGGGCCATAGAAGATTGAGAGAGAGTTATGGTGAGGCCATAGAAGATTGAGAGAGAGTTATGGTGGGGCCATAGAAGATTGAGAGAGAGTTATGGTGGGGCCATAGAAGATTAAGAGAGAGTTATGGTGGGGCCATAGAAGATTGAGAGAGAGTTATGGTGGGGCCATAGAAGATTGAGAGAGAGTTATGGTGAGGCCATAGAAGATTGAGAGAGAGTTATGGTGGGGCCATAGAAGATTGAGAGAGAGTTATGGTGGGGCCATAAAAGATTGAGAGAGAGTTATGGTTGGGCCATAGAAGATTGAGAGAGAGTTATGGTGGGGCCATAGAAGATTGAGAGAGAGTTATGGTGAGGCCATAGAAGATTGAGAGAGAGTTATGGTGGGGCCATAGAAGATTGAGAGAGAGTTATGGTGGGGCCATAGAAGATTGAGAGAGAGTTATGGTGGGGCCATAGAAGATTGAGAGAGAGTTATGGTGGGGCCATAAAAGATTGAGAGAGAGTTATGGTTGGGCCATAGAAGATTGAGAGAGAGTTATGGTGGGGCCATAGAAGATTGAGAGAGAGTTATGGTGAGGCCATAGAAGATTGAGAGAGAGTTATGGTGGGGCCATAGAAGATTGAGAGAGAGTTATGGTGGGGCCATAGAAGATTGAGAGAGAGTTATGGTGGGGCCATAAAAGATTGAGAGAGAGTTATGGTTGGGCCATAGAAGATTGAGAGAGAGTTATGGTTGGGCCATAGAAGATTGAGAGAGAGTTATGGTGGGGCCATAGAAGATTGAGAGAGAGTTATGGTGAGGCCATAGAAGATTGAGAGAGAGTTATGGTGGGGCCATAGAAGATTGAGAGAGAGTTATGGTGGGGCCATAGAAGATTAAGAGAGAGTTATGGTGGGGCCATAGAAGATTGAGAGAGAGTTATGGTGGGGCCATAGAAGATTGAGAGAGAGTTATGGTGAGGCCATAGAAGATTGAGAGAGAGTTATGGTGGGGCCATAGAAGATTGAGAGAGAGTTATGGTTGGGCCATAGAAGATTGAGAGAGAGAGTTATGGTGGGGCCAAAGAAGATTGAGAGAGAGTTATGGTGGGGCCATAGAAGATTGAAAGAGAGTTATGGTGGGGCCATAGAAGATTAAGAGAGAGTTATGGTGGGGCCATAGAAGATTGAGAGAGAGTTATGGTGGGGACAAAGAAGATTGAGAGAGAGTTATGGTGGGGCCATAGAAGATTGAGAGAGAGAGTTATGGTGGGGCCATAGAAGATTGAGATGGGAAAATCTCGCAATTATAAATGACCTCTCAACATGAATGACCGTTATGTAGTTTGTTGTATCCTTCGCTAGTTTGTTGTACTGCACACTTCATGATTATTTAATGACCTGGTAGGGGTGTTCATTTATACCTGAGACCGAAAATTCCGTGACCGAATTTTCTGCTCAAATCTCATGTTGAATAAATGTCAAAATTACTAATGTAACGTATTATTTTATAACGGTTAATGATGTCATTCGCTTTAATAAATAAACTACACATTTTAGTACTCATAATTTCAACTTTTTCTATTATTGTTCTTTAGTAACACCATTTTAAACTGAGACAGAGTTTTCCTAGACCGAGTGTTCCTAGAACCTATTTTCACTCCTCAGGTTCTTCTAACTTTTATACCAGTAAAGAATTAAAATAAATAAATTATGACCTATCTGTCGGAAATGATATTCAGTGAATGCTCAATTTAAAATAAATATTGTTAACATGTGTGTGTAATATTAATAATAGATAAAGTTAAATAAATAACAAATGTTTAAAGTAATGTACATGTATAATATCACTTTCTAAATTCACATATGATAATTTAATATTTATAATCTTTTACATACTGTACATTTATAATACTATATACCTAACTTATATCATAATCTATTCTCTTATGTACGATATTTTATTAATTGTAATCTTAATGATGTTTTATTATCTATATTTCATGTAATGAATTATTATCATTATCTATAAACAATAATTAATTATTTTCAAGATTGTACTCAAGATTTTAAATATTGTGTAATTAATATAGTTAAATAATTTAATCATTTTGTCAATAAGATAATTTCCTGTATATGTACATATAACAGAATTAATATGTAATAAAATTTATACTAAATTGCTGGAGACACCATTTAATATAACCTTAGAAAATAAATAATTTTTACTCATCGGAGTGTATACTATAGTGTGTACTATAGTGTGTACTATAGTGTGTACTATAGTGTATACTATAGTGTATACTATAGTGTGTACTATAGAGTGTGTGTACTATAGTGTGTGTGTACTATAGTGTGTGAGTACTATAGAGTGTACTATAGTGTGTGAGTACTATAGAGTGTACTATAGTGTGTGTGTACTATAGTGTGTACTATAGTGTGTGTGTACTATAGTGTGTACTATAGTGTATGTGTAGTTGTTGACCTCTTTTCTTACTATGAATATTTATACCTGCAAAGCACTTCTCTGGTACCTTGAAAGGTCACAGAGTAACACTACTAAAAATAACACATAAAACTACTTAATAATAACTCATAAAACTACTTAATAATAACACATAAAACTACTTAATAATAACACATAAAACTACTTAATAATAACACATAAAACTACTTAATAATAACACATAAAACTACTTGATAATAACAGATAAAACTGCTAAATAATAATAAATAAATAACACATAATAAATAACTAATTATCAAATTTAACTGTTTTTTCTAATTTTGAATATCGTTTACCTTCTTTTTTTAAATTAGAGGAAAATGTTTTTTCAGAATATATGAAAATAACATTCTCTTAAATTTAAGATAGAATTTTCTGTCAAATATTTTGATTATTTTAAAATTTTCATTTCAAAATCTTTTCAAAATTATCTACACATATCAATAATTTTGAAATATATTTCAAGCTTTTAATATTATATACGGAAATTTTCTTTTTTAATTTCTTCAAGATGATATATAAAAATTGATAAATGTATTAAAAAAATCAACATGATAATTCAAAATAAATTTTGTAGGGATTTTAAAAGATTGTAAATATATTCAAAAATGACTGTATTTTTGAAATAATATATTTTAAGATATCTTATTTCATTACGAAATATCTTATTATAAAATAATATATTTCGTAATAAGATATGGAGAACAACTGCTTACAAATTATATTTAATTTCTCTATAGTAACCTTGGGAGGTGACTGAGTTCGAAATTAATATTAATAGAATTATTCTAATCATGCCTGCGATGCAAATATATTCCTATTGTAGTTATTAAGATAATTGTGTTTATCTGTCCATTGTATATATTTATTTATTTTATTTATCGTGAGTCAATTCCTTATAAATTTGGCGAAGTTTTCCTCACTTTTTATTATTGTAAGTTTCGATCACAAAAACAAATTGACATGTAATTTTAATTTGTATCCATGATACTAGCTGTCGTGGACAGTCAAATGGGTCCGCCGACAATTGAACTCAAGGCAATTGAGCCCAAGACAATTGATCCCAGGACATTTCAGGTCATACAAAAATTCTGACAGCAGACACAAAAAGAAGCGTCAGTTTGTTATTCCAGTAGCAATTGTCTTGAATGAAGTTATTAGTGTAGACTTTAAGGGTTTGACGATTTGTTCACACTTACATCACTTTATTAAAGCAATCTTTATTTTCAGTATTTATTTCTACGTCTGAATTTTTGTTCAACGTGATCTTGCTCTAGTTTTACTACATGTATAAATTTACAATAGTTGGATGACGATATTGAGTCGAGTTCTATTTCGCTATCGCTCTGTGCCACCCTTCTATTGCATTAGTGCTACGAGGCAGATCTTCCATGACACCGTTGTACACTCTAGACACCTGGTTTGAAATGAGGATTTATTCTGGATGGCCTTCATATGAACAGAATAAACCTCAATAAAGAATTAAATAAAAGTTTAATATCATGTATGAATTGTTATTATAGAAAGACGAAATGCTAATTCTTCGATTTGTAGCCAAGTCCGTTATTAGTAACTTATACTTGACCACTGCTACTGCAATAACAAAGTAACATTTCTTTATTGTAGTGTGTCTGCAGTCACCTTTTTAAGATGGGCTCAATTTTCCTGGGCTCAATTGTCTTGGGCCCAACTGTGGGTGCTACTGCTACCTATATATTATACATACACATATATACTGTATAATGGATATCTATGTATTAGAGTAAGGGAAAGATAATTGTGATTAATTAGTTAGAGTAGAGAAAAACCAAAAGTAATAATAATTAAAAATAAAATAAAATAATTGACTAAAGAAAAAATAAATGAAAGGAAAAAAATTAATTGAATCACATAAAGGAAATTGTTAAAAGAAAATGAGACTTATTTAAAATAAATGAAATTAATAAAAGTAAATGAAATAAAAATAAATAAAATTAATAATAAAATATAAGTGATATTAATGAAAATGAAACACAATTAATAGAATAAAAATAAAATTACTACACGATATGTTTACTAAAATACTTAGTATACATATTACATATGTAGCATTGAAGATGTGTTACCTGATTTATTTACATTGAAATTATTAATGTATTCTCATTTTAACTATTTTGCTAATAAAGTGCATTGTAAATTCTCTCACACTATAGTTATTAACTGTTTTTATTTAATAACATGTAATGAATTATAAAGATAATAACTGTATATAATTGCTTGGTACTAGATTACTGATGGGTAATGATTTATAATCATTATTAACGGGTATTAAATGATATGAGTATTAAACGGTTAGAGAGAAATATTGAAAAGGAGTAAGCTACGAGTTGTCGAACTGTTCTACATTTTCGATAATAGAGAAAAATTGATTTAATAATTATGACATTAACTTTTAATTTAATTAGTAATTTATTTTCATGATCGAAAATGTGTAACAATTCAATAACTCGTAACTTACCGTCTTATTTTCGAGTGTGTTATTATTTTTTTTTTCGCTTTATATATAAGTATTTATCTTTTAATTCTAATTTCGCTTTAGCAGTTCTCAATCACGTGACTGCGGTAAATCATAACTAATTACTAATTAATATCACACCTTTGCGTAATAATGAGGTCAGGAAAGTGAGGCAATGAAACAAATGGTGAAATGAAATGAAAAAAAAAACAGTGGGATTCTCTTGAACTGGTGGAAAATAGAACTGAGAAAGGGGTAAGTTACGCATTATCAGACACTTCCACATTTTTAATCATATAAGAAAATAAATATAATTTAAAATTTTAACTCGTCATTTCATATATACTATTTATTATATGATCGAAAATGTGGAAGTGTCCAATAATACGTAACTTACCCCATAGTGTTAAGAATATAGTGATAATATATGTGATGTAAATAAATTACAAAGGTATCTTGTTAATGCATCATTAATCTCTTTTCTCTCTGTGTAATATACATGATTACTCTTTAATTACTAATTAATGTGTGACAATATGCTTTTAAAATCATAGATCTTAAGAATATCACAGACGAAATGAAATGGTATCGAATACTATATACCGCTGATGTAAAACCATTCAATACTCTTTAATTCTCTCCGTCTATAATATATTAAGGATTTATTATTTTAAAAGCCTATTGTCACAACCCTATAGTAATTACCATTCATACCAATTAATATCGAAGTGAATACTCATCATTTATATTGAGTTGTTTTACTTTTAATAATTTATATCAATAACACAACCTTATTTTGAACACACATATTATACTGTTATATCTAAAATAAATTGAATGCACTTTGTAAGATATGCACTTTGTAAGATATGCACTTTATAAGATATGCACTTTGTAAGATATGCACTTTGTAAGATATGCACTTTGTAAGATATGCACTTTGTAAGATATGCACTTTGTAAGATATGCACTCTATAAGATATGCACTTTATAAGATATGCACTCTATAAGATATGCACTTTATCATTTCTTTTTTAAGTTTACCCTTTTTTCTACGTTTTACATGTAATTGCAACTTGTAAGTTTTTGCACTAATGCTGGGGGCTTTACACTGAAAATGAAAGCAAGTCAGTCAGTTTTATTTAATTAGCAGAATAATACTTAGTATTTATTTCTTTGTTGGTTAGGAAGGTGAAAGGTTTGAGTCTTGAAAAGGAGATGATGTCACACCCAGCTCTCGCCCTTCCTTGACATGTGTACTTATTAATAGTATTGTTATATATACTTATAAACAGTATTGTTGTATATACTTATAAATAGTATTGTTATAAATACTCATCTTATCTAAAAATAATTAAATATTTACTAATATATTTTTTCAAATATTGTTTAACAATTTACTGCCTATTTAATAACAAATTAAATAATCAAATCTATACTAAAATATTACAAAAAACATTAAAATGTTTATTATAAACACTAATTAACAACACAATTTAAACTTAACAATTAAATTATGCTAACAACTATACATAATGATAATATTTACTAAGAAGCAAATATTAATTGTAATTACTAATATAATATAGTTATTAGTATAATAACTATCATGAAAAATCTAATGGAGCAAAAAATTTAGTAAGAATTAAATTTTCTAACAAAATTTTATATCAAAACTAGTACAATAAAAAACACCCAAAATGCAGATTTAAAAGACACTATTCAGTGACTTGTTTATTTGTGCAATATATATTTTTAATGTTTTCAATTTAAAATCTCAGAGATATGTAAATGAATTTATTTTTGTTATTTCTAATTTAAATCTAATTTAGTTTCTATTTTATTTATTTCAGTGCTCAGTCTTAAATAATAATCATCAATTGTCCGCTTTATTTGATAATTAAAATAGATAATTAAAAGATCATCTCTCTACAATAATAAATTATTTGATGAAAGCACAATCGTAATTCATTTTAAATTAAAAAACACTTACAGTCTTTCGTCGGACAATTACAATCAATATCCACCGTAATGATAATAATAAATTTTGTTCCCGGGGACACATATTACAGGCTAGTACAGTCATTCTACAATTACGGACATTTGAGCATTCCGTGAATTTTATATTCTATAAATATTGTAGTAATTAAGCGAAATAAAGAAGTTGTGAAGTTAAATCTCTATACAAAAAACACATATTTCTTAGGCAATATAATGTAAAAGAATACATTTTTTCCTATGAAACAAGTCAATCAAATTCTAAAATAGAAATAATAAGTAAAATTGTAAGTGTGTCACTAAAAATGATTTTTATTCTTCTTTGACTTAGTCCCATAATAATATTTTGTTGGCTTATCTATTTTCATACATTGATATCTTCAATAGCATTCTTTAATACGTTGACTACGTAGTGGTACACATTTGTACCATTATGTATATTACTATAATAGAGAAGGTGGTACAAATGAATACCACTAACAATAAGGTTAAACCCGATAGGTACACTCAGAGCTCTTAAATATCGTCATTTTTGTATTCCATAAAACATGTTTACATAACTTAGGAAAATCCATACATTTTGTGTCCTGTATTAATTCATGAGTCATACTGTACTAAATTTTACCCAATATGTTACCATACCCATTATCAGTTGATAGATAACATAGCCCTTATCCGTTAGATAGGTTCACCCTTATCAGTTGTGTTTAGTGACACAGTGTGGTGAATAAGAGAAAGTGACTCTGATTACATCACGTTATGGGGCAATGAGTGACGTCACTACATCCTGCTGAGGGCATGGACAGTTAAAGGGACTGGGAAAACTCTCCCCTTCCGGAGAAAAATGAAAGGGTTATGAAAAATCATAGGGAGAGAATTGATAGCTCTATTTTGAGTACAGGGTACTTTGCTACTATCACTCCCCGCCACTTCCATTTTAGTGAAACAAATAAATATTAAAGACCGTAAATCTTTACATACATGATGGCCGTAATGTAGTTTGTAGTATCCGCTAGTTTGGCACATTTCCTGAACGTAGATGGCCGTTATGTAGTTTGTTATATTCGCTAGTTTGTTGTGCTGCACATTTCATGAACGTAGATGGCCGTTATGTTGTTTTTTGTATCCACTAGTTTGTTGTACCTTCATGAACGTAGATGCCTTAATGTAGTTTGCGGAAACCGCTAGTTTGTTGTACTGAACACTTCATGATTGTTTAATGACCTGGCAGGGGGGTTATATATATCTCTCAATATATATTCTCTTCACTGTCAATTTTTCGACTGAGTGTCTTTATATTATCCATATCTTCAGTGTAATTGAAGGAAGGGGCGAGGGAGAATAGAGATAACTGAGAAATAGCTTTAATTAGGGGCCACGATATATGGAACAAAAGCGTAAGTTAAAATAAAGTTCTGCATTATATTTGTTTTCCATCATATAAGAATTTTTTATCTAAATGTTATTCTAATTTGTATGAATAGGAAACAAAATTAAAGTTTGCTCAAGCTTGATTTGTTCTTGTTTGAACGTGTTTAAACCCACTGAATAAGTTTAAACCCACTGAATATGTTTAAACCCACTGAATAAGTTTAAACCCACTGAATATGTTTAAACGCACTGAATATGTTTAAACCCACTGAATATGTTTAAACGCACTGAATAAGTTTAAACCCACTGAATAAGTTTAAACCCACTGAATAAGTTTAAACCCACTGAATAAGTTTAAACCCACTGAATAAGTTTAAACCCACTGAATATGTTTAAACCCACTGAATAAGTTTAAACCCACTGAATATGTTTAAACGCACTGAATAAGTTTAAACCCACTGAATATGTTTAAACGCACTGAATAAGTTTAAACCCACTGAATATGTTTAAACCCACTGAATATGTTTAAACCCACTGAATATGTTTAAACGCACTGAATATGTTTAAACCCACTGAATATGTTTAAACCCACTGAATATGTTTAAACGCACTGAATAAGTTTAAACCCACTGAATAAGTTTAAACCCACTGAATATGTTTAAACGCACTGAATATGTTTAAACGCACTGAATATGTTTAAACGCACTCTATAGTTTTTCATGAAAAGAATGCACTAATTACTCTTCAAAAAAAAAAACATAAAACAAATTTAATTAAGTAAATTATATAATTTCAAATTTAATGGTGCTATTGATAATGTACAGATAACTTTACTAACGTACACTGATTTATAAACATATATAAGTGGAGCAATCTTGAGGAAATAATATATTTTTATTGTTACAAAGCTAAAAATTTTTAGGATATATTCGATTATTTATTTGTATAAACTTTTATTGGTTGGAAGTTTTTTAGACATATTCAGTTGTATCGCTAGTGCCTGTGACGTCAAAATAACACCAATAATGCATTTATTACAATTTAATATTTTTTAAAGGCAATATTTCTCCTTTAAATACAAGAACATTTAACTTGCGTCATTTTATCTCAAACAACCGGTTTACATTAGCAATGTGCTATACCGTGTGGTACATATCTTTACCATCTCGTATACGTCACAGGTGAATGTGAGTATAACCTCGCGTGCGTCCTTGCCCAAGGTAACTAACTCATTCACCACCTTTTCAAACAGAGAAAAACTAAGCGATTACTTCCTTAGTAAAGAAATGCCTAGGAAGTGATGAGGAGGAGGAGGAAAAAGAGATTCAAATTAACACAGAATGAGTTAACAGTAATGAGGGAAAAGAAGAGAGAGAATTAAAAGGAGGAGAACGGGTACAGTGGATATAGGCAACTGAATACCATGTAAACATATACAAAAATAAACATGAATAACGGCAGGCATATCAAAAAGAGGAGATAAAAGAGAAAGATCAAAATAACGGCAGATAAAAATGAAAGCAGGTAAAAGATCAATTAGATCAAATTGCCTTCCTATTAAATAGGTATTCTAGGAATTATTTATTGTTAGGATTTTTTTCGTTAGGATTTTTTTAATCAGTAGGATATTTATAAAGAAAATAAAGTTAAATTTTATCCTTTTGATATTGATTACCTAAAGAATATTATTATTGGGGAAATATATAACCAGTAGGGCTTTTAATTATTTAATTATTTTTATTAGCATTAACAGCTTTATATCATATACCGGACTGCCTGTACCGTACCTATCACATCCCCGTTACTCAGTTTGTTATTTCAGTATCGCGGATTACCTTCCGTTACTCCAATTAGCGTTACTTAACATTACTCTTTAGATGGTATTTGAAATAACAAAAGGAAGTGAGTAAGGTAAATCTTTACCATACTTTTGAACTGTGTAACCTAGTGAAATAACACTGGGTAATAGTGTATGTAGGAAGTTAGGTAATCACCAGCGTTTGTACGTTTGTAAAAAAAATTAAGACGCTTTTTCCATCAAAAACAGGAATATCATTTCAATGTTGTAATTAGGGTTGGGACAATATGCTCTTAAAACTATAGATCCCAAAAATATCATAGATGAAACGAAATGGTATCGAATACTATATACCACTGGTTTAGAACGATTCAATACTCTTTAATTCTCTCCGTCTATAATATTTTCGGGATCTATAATTTTAAGTGCATATTGTCCTAGCCCTGGTTATAATTATAAATTTAATTATTATCAAGTAAAGTTTTGATATTTGAGCTAAACCATAAATTTTACGACTATAAGCAATGTAAAATTGATTCAAACATCGTTCATATAAGTTATGGCTCTATTTTTTAAATATATGTAAATAAAAAGAAAACGAGAAGGGGTTTTAGTAACGATTAATTTCATTAATCTCGTTTGCATTGTAAATAAATAATGTTCTTAATAAAAAATATTCACCCAATATTACCAGTTATTTATTTCTCAAGTATTTATATGTAATTTGTTTACGTTACCATGAAAATTAATATTCACTTGAAATTTCGAAAATAATAATAAATTTAATTGAAATTTAATTCAACTGTTTCATCCTCCTAATTAATATTTAGTTGATTGAAGAAGTACTAAAAAACAATATATTAATTCAATATATCGAATATGTTGTGTTCGTCTATTGCCAGATTTGATTTGACTGAAATTATCTCTTAAATATATTATTAACACTTGGTAATTTCTTAGTTTTGAAATTTATTAAAAATAAAACGAATTGTCCGTGAACGAACTGTTTACGGGACGAATTATCCGTGAATGAACTTTTTACGGGACGAATTATTCGTTAACAAACTTTTTACGGGACGAATTATTCGTGAACGAACTTTTTACGGGACGAATTATCCGTGAACAAACTTTTTACGGGACGAATTATTCATGAACGAACTTTTTGCAGGACGAATTATTCGTGAACGAACTTTTTACGGGACAAATTATTCGTGAAAGAACTTTTTACTGGACAAATTATTCGTGAACGAACTTTTTACGAGACAAATTATTCGTGAACGAACTTTTTACGGGACGAATTATTCGTGAACGAACTTCTTACGGGACGAATTATCCGTGAACGAACTTTTTACGGGACGAATTATCCGTGAACAAACTTTTTACGGGACGAATTATTCATGAACGAACTTTTTACAGGACGAATTATCCCTGAACGAACTTTTTACGGGACAAATTATTCGTAAACGAACTTTTTACTGGACGAATTATTCGTGAACGAACTTTTTACGGGACGAATTATTCGTGAACGAACTTTTTGCGGGACGAATTATCCGTGAACGAACTTTTTACGGGACGAATTATCCGTGAACAAACTTTTTACGGGACGAATTATTCATGAACGAACTTTTTACGGGACAAATTATTCGTAAACGAACTTTTTACTGGACGAATTATTCGTGAACGAACTTTTTACGGGACAAATTATTCGTGAACGAACTTTTTACGGGACAAATTATTAGTGAACGAACTTTTTACGGGACGAATTATTAGTGAACGAACTTTTTACGGGACAAATTATTCGTGAACGAACTTTTTACGGGACCAATTATTAGTGAATGAACTTTTTACGGGACGAATTATTCGTGAACGAACTTTTTACGTGACAAATTATTCGTGAACGAACTTTTTACGGGACGAATTATTCGTGAACGAACTTTTTACGGGACAAATTATTAGTGAACGAACTTTTTACGGGACAAATTATTAGTGAACGGACTGCTACCACCACATTTACACAGTATATGGACTCGTTACTTTATTCACAAGCGGTACAACTCTTTTTTTCCAGACGTGACTAATTTGAGTTTGAGTTGTCTTACACGTTCTCACAGAGTGAATTCTAATTAGAATCTACCTGCCGTGACCTGAAGTAACTAATTGGCGTAGCGGTGAAATGTACAGGCAGCGAAATAACACAACTAAATGAATTTTAACGCTAGTTTAAAGGCCATATATGTAGAGGCAGCGAAATAACACAACTAATGTAACTGTTTTAACGCTACAGTCAAGGAAAATGTACATGTAAAGATTTTTTCACAATTTACTTATTTCCCTTTTATAAACATGAACTTTACTAATTGTAATGTTTGTAGATATTTTAAAATTGTTTAGGTACATGATGATAAATTTGTAAGATTTGAAAATAATATAATTTTAGAAATATGTGATTGAAGAAATTAACAAAATGCGAGAGCCATTTCTTCGAAAGTACAGTTATAGAAAAGAGTAATTCTGGTGATTTGTGCACAGTTTATTAATTTACAAAAAGATTGTAATTATTGATTTTAAAATTGGTCTGGGTAGACGGGGACAAATTTGTAAGATATGAAAATAATAGGAAATTAGAAAACTGTGATTTGTGAAATTACCTACTAATTTAAATCAGTATCTTTTGAATTTGAATAGCCAATTAATTCATTTTAATTTAATGAATAATGGAATGGTATATCATTTACACAATGATGGTATATAAAAACTTGAAAATCTATTTCTGTTTTTATCGTTTATTATTAATATTTTTTTACCCTCTTATATTTTTAACAATATTTTAATTTCGCATGTTTAGTAATTTTTTTAAATAAATAAATAACTAATGATATATTATGCGAAAACTGTACATAATAGTTATGAATTTCAATGTCACAGCTGGTCATAAATAGAGTAGGTAATGACCCTTCCACGTCATTACACTGTTTCGTGGGTCAAGTTGACCCAAAGTCATTCATTGCAAATTGGAACAGAGTGTTTGTTTCGTAACAGCATTCCTAACTAATAATGGTAATCACCGTAAAGTATGAACTTGAACACAGTAAGTGCTATGTGGTTACACAAAAGAATATAGGGAACATGCAGCTATGTACATTGTACAGTGTACTAAAGAGAAAATGCATTACCTAACTGAGTTTATTCATTTATGGTATATGAATAATAAAATCAATTTAAAAAAAATTGACCTGTAGAATAGTAGCTAAATAATATATATATATATATTTTATATAATCTCCTTAAATATAATTTATTAGTTCAAAATAACGGATCAAATCAATTGGATAAGCACTTAAGATGGAGATTATTCAGTTCCATTTTGAAGGGCAATTTTATCATAAGATTTGGCTATTTTGAAGACTATTCATTGCTATTTTTTGTAACTATATACCACATTGAAATAATACCTTAAATTGTACAAGTACGTATGTAATACCTCCTGTAGAATGACCACCTCATTAAAGGTTTCGGGTGACGATTCTACATCCTCAAAATACTTCTAAAAAATATTAGGATATTATACATTATTTTCATAGAGTCGATATCTCCATTAATTAAATTACTTTGTGATACGAATCAGTTTATTTTCAAACTTTTTCTTTCTTTTTCACAAATAAGTCACCCTGTTTCATCATATCCTGTTTCTAATTAAAACCAACATCACAATAATAATAGAGGTAGCTATACTTTATTGAACTAACTCACCTTAACGTTGATTTATGGAATTAGAGCTAAAAATTGAACTGCTTTACAAAAGCTCATTTTTAACCACTTTAAGGGCCGTACACACGTAGAGATATTTAAGTCTTTCCACCAGACGTTTTGCTAAGCTCCTCCTACTTTTTCCACAAGAATATAAGAAAAAACTATATAATTATAATTTATTTTAATTGGTATCCGTGATACCTGCAGGTATCATGGATACCAACTAAAATAAATAATAATTATATAGTTTTTTGTTATATTTATACCTACAAAAAGTGTACCCTACTAAATGTGTAGCTTAAATTTGAATTAATATAAATATTGTATGGGTAAATAATAAATAAAAATCAATGACAGTGGTATAATGAATACAGCATTAACAATAATTAATTTTTTATTTTACTTGAACTCAGATTTATTTTTATTTTTAAATACAATATTTATATTAATTCAAAACTGTGTACAGGTCGAAACACACCCTATTTTCTGAGGCACCCTGTATATAATAATTAGTACTACATAAATATTATTTTCATTTGTATTTATGACACAAATAAATTAATCCGCGATACAATTAAAATATAAGTTAAATAATAATAATTTATTATATACTTTTTCTCATATAATCGAAAATGTGGAACTGTCCGATAACTCGAAACTTGGGTCATTTCGTTTTGTCCCCGTAACTGAAAAACAAATACAAAACCATGAAGTTTTAACTTATACATGATGTATGAACTATATACAAATATCGATAATAAAAAGTTAAGATATTGTTAATTAATAGAAATTTGAATTAGAAAATATCTTTTCTATGTGAAAAAAATCGTGTGATAACTAACAATTCCGACTGTTAAATGCTAATGTAGTCTTTTTTATCCGCTAGTTTGTCGTCCTGAAAACTGCGTGATTGTGTTTGATGACCTGATAGAGGGGGGGGGGGGTCAGTGGGCCCTCTATAAACATAATGAAGTCCATGCTGATTGTCTTCCAAATTAAAATATAGATACTTAATTTATTATAAATCTCTTAAATGAGAGATACCAACATTTTTTCAATTAAGCAGACAAAACAGAAAAGATTTTGGAACAAACTCTAGGAGTCTAGAAGTATCTTACACTACATTACTTTCTCTGTTAACAGCAGTTTCATTAGTATAATCTCAATTTGATGACAACGGCATTGAAAAAACTAAAACCAAACTCCAAATCTAGTAATGCGACTGAAGACGATAGAGCGGAGGAATGTCAGCCTCTCTAGAGTGTCACTAAAGCGTATTCTAGTAACAAAGAGACTGTTATGCACTGCCTAAAACTAACAAGAGCGTCCTTATCACATACCTACCTTAGTAAAATAGGCACATAGGTGCTGTAGACACTTGCGTATGTCTGTAGACAATTGCGTATGTACTATCAGAGAAAGAGTCACTGTTATGATGTACTATCAGAGAAAAGAGTCACTGTGATGGTGTACTACCAGAGAAAAGAGTCACTGTGATGATGTACTATCAGAGAAAAGAGTCACTGTGATGATGTACTACCAGAGAAAAGAGTCACTGTGATGATGTACTACCAGAGAAAAGAGTCACTGTGATGATGTACTATCAGAGAAAAGAGTCACTGTGATGGTGTACTACCAGAGAAAAGAGTCACTGTGATGATGTACTATCAGAGAAAAGAGTCACTGTGATGGTGTACTACCAGAGAAAAGAGTCACTGTGATGGTGTACTATCAGAGAAAAGAGTCACTGTGATGGTGTACTACCAGAGAAAAGAGTCACTGTGATGGTATACTATCAGAGAAAAGAGTCACTGTGATGATGTACTATCAGAGAAAAGAGTCACTGTGATGGTGTACTACCAGAGAAAAGAGTCACTGTGATGATGTACTATCAGAGAAAAGAGTCACTGTGATGATGTACTATCAGAGAAAAGAGTCACTGTGATGGTGTACTACCAGAGAAAAGAGTCACTGTGATGGTGTACTATCAGAGAAAAGAGTCACTGTGATGGTGTACTACCAGAGAAAAGAGTCACTGTGATGGTGTACTATCAGAGAAAAGAGTCACTGTGATGATGTACTATCAGAGAAAAGAAACACTGTGATGGTATACTATCAGAGAAAAGAGTCACTGTGATGGTGTACTATCAGAGAAAAGAGTCACTGTGATGATGTACTATCAGAGAAAAGAAACACTGTGATGGTATACTATCAGAGAAAAGAGTCACTGTGATGATGTACTATCAGAGAAAAGAGTCACTGTGATGGTGTACTACCAGAGAAAAGAGTCACTGTGATGGTGTACTATCAGAGAAAAGAGTCACTGTGAAGATGTACAATCAGAGAAAAGAGTCACTGTGATGATGTACTATCAGAGAAAAGAGTCACTGAGATGATGTACTATCAGAGAAAAGAGTCACTGTGATGATGTACTATCAGAGAAAAGAGTCACTGTGATGGTGTACTGCCAGAGAAAAGAGTCACTGTGATGGTGTACTATCAGAGAAAAGAGTCACTGTGAAGATGTACAATCAGAGAAAAGAGTCACTGTGATGATGTACTACCAGAGAAAAGAGTCACTGTGAAGATGTACAATCAGAGAAAAGAGTCACTGTGATGATGTACTATCAGAGAAAAGAGTCACTGAGATAATGTACTATCAGAGAAAAGAGTCACTGTGATGATGTACTATCAGAGAAAAGAGTCACTGTGATGATGTACTATCAGAGAAAAGAGTCACTGTGATGATGTACTATCAGAGAAAAGAGTCACTGTGATGATGTACTACCAGAGAAAAGAGTCACTGTGATGATGTACTATCAGAGAAAAGAGTCACTGTGATGATGTACTATCAGAGAAAAGAGTCCCTGCATGATATTATTTTCGCAACCCACATTTTTTTTCTTATTATTTTCAAATCTTAAAAATTTGTCGTCGTGTACCTAGATCAATTTTAAAATATCTACAAACATTAAAAAAAATTTCTTTTTGGAAAATGTAAAATTAGTAAACTGGTTGAAAATAATTACAGATATACCTTTTCTTTGTGCACAACCATTACTATGTTTAACTCCCTAGTATCTCACAGACATTTTACCTAGGTAGTTAGACCGTCACTTCAACCTAGATATCTGTGGTCTATTAGATTTAATCAGAGCACCCATTTAAGTCACAGGTTCAGTAACGTGAAGTTGTCTGTGAAGTGTGGTGCGTAATCTTCAGATATTTTAACCTGAAATGACTTTAATGTATATCTATTTTATATATTTGCAGTTATTATAAGTTACTGGAGACTTTAGAAAGTTTATTTCGATTCTATGTTTTTTGTCGGCATGAGATAGCTACAACCTAACTTTTCTATAAATAATACCTATTTCTTGGAATATTGTTGGTTTTAAATTATGCTAATAGATTGTTTTGATTATGTACTAGAGTCCTAGACTGTGTAAAATGGCTTAAATTCTCAATAGCTATATAATGAAAATCCATTTCAAAGTCATAATATGCCCCACCCTTCCCCACTTACTTGGTAAATCCCCCATCTCGCAAATTTTCCGTATTACCAGGATAGACTAAAAAATACTTGTAGGTACAATCCTGTCCCTTATGCAAATAATTATTAGAACTGGCTACACCAGCATAATTGAGTGACTAGACTAAGTTAGCAATGAAAATATGCAAGAGAGGTAATCATTAATCAATAATTGTTTGGTGGCTAAGTACCCTATAAACAACGTATATCGATTCGATTTCTTTTCGATTGCTGGGATATCAAACGATGGATTGTTCTATCGAATCGACAGACCGTTGTTTGTAATGTTAGTTAATTTTGATGTTGTCCCATACCTAGGTCCCATATACTGTATACATATACAACTAATCACTGTTTTCTTCCGCACTTGCAATTCTAAAATTCTTTTAGAGATTTAATATTGGAGTAATTTTTCCTCATCCGTGATTTTGTTGGGCGTCATATAACTTCTGCTTCTTCTAAAAAAAAAGTCCCTTGCCCAATAAACTCTTCTTGGATATAATTGAATAGAAATGCTCTACTATAAATTAACAGTAGGGTTCACGTAGTAGTTATTCAGCATGCATTATATGCATATACATGAAGTCATGAACTTGCCACCGAATCATGGTATAGGTATGTGACTTAGTTCATGGAGCCATTTTATCTTTAAGGCGGCATTTTGGTTCAAATACAGACGTTAATTTCGTATTAAATTAAAAAAATGTTCTCACTTAAAGGTCCCCTCCAAGCAAATATTTTTATTGCCTTATTCAACAAGGCTAATGTTTCTTATTATTTTGCTGCAAACCGCATCGAATTTGGTAGCATATTTTTTAATTTTATATGCTTTTAAAGATTTTTTAAATCAAAACTCTACAAAACCTATTTTACTTCCGACTTACTAATTTAAGAAATTTTCAGGCTGAAGAAAAAGAATGTACACCATTTGTTTTGATTGCCAACTAGGTATTAGGTTTAATAAATTCATTTAATATTCGTGTAAAGGTATAAAATTGAATGAACTTATAATAGAAACGTTTATATACTTTCGGGAACAATTAATATCTAAAATAAAGGTCGAAAACGCATGTTTTGTTTATAAAATTCAAATTTGTAATCAAAACAAGGAGTGTACAATCTTCTTCTTTAGCATCAGATTAGTGATTCGCTCAATTGTTGCTCACAAAGTATTAAAAAACTTTAAAAACAAATTATAAAGTATATACTGAACCGAATTGTATGCGGTTTGCAGAATAATGATCGTAGACCTTAGTACTATAATATTATTATATAAACTCATTTTTTTCCCGGAGCCTGGAGAGGACCTTTAAACATACATGAAAAATATCATTTACATTTCTTCGAGAAAAAGATGAACAGGTAAAAATTACCTACCTATATTGTTTTTAGGTACCCTAGTCCTAATAATAACCTCGAATTGCGATATATTAAACATCTTCCAAATTTAATCAGTACACTTTTAAATAAGTTGAATAATTAAATCAGAATAACTATATAGCTTAAATAAGATTGTACTAATCGATTTCCTCATTTTTTCTGCGTATACCTAGCAAGTAAATAAACATTACAAGAACAGTAAGTACCTAACTAGGTGCCCTTTTGTTCTAAAGTACAGGAACTTAGTACCACAGTTAATACCCAATACCCGTATGTCCAGAGACCTACATTTCAACTAAATATTTACTCACTAGCTTTTATTGTATTTATTTGCTGTATTGTACCTATGAAGAACTATGGAGTATTTATTTCTATATGTGTAATTAGCTATAGGATATCACAAGGTTAGCCGTTTACACATGTTATGATGATTGTGTACAGTGTTACTTCCATAGCTTAAATAGTTAGGTACTCATAACTCAATAGGGAAAATATATGAAATTGTCTATCATTTACTATATTTCAAATTAAGACAAATCTCTCATTTCAAGCATCTTAAATGACGTTAATGAAATTCCAGAATGACTGTACAATGAGATTATTCAAAAGGACATCTTCCCATAGTAGCCAAATTTCTGACTTAAATAAATCTCATGTATTTGCCTACTAGGGACAGTCGTTATATCTCACCGAGAAAGAGATTTAGCTGTTAGCAAAGTATTTCCCCAGGAGTCGCCACCTGCTGAGGTCAGTGCTCGACCTTGCACCTCAAAACACTAGGCGTCTGCTTGCCTGCGCACATATCAAACGCGGAAATGAACTCTCCCGCGCTACCTAAGATTAGGTACAGGAGTGACAAAGGAGCACACGTGGTGTTATTAAAGTGATTACAGCTATAGAAACTACCTAGTTGTTGCTTCTATGTAAACCAATTGATAGATTAGAAGTTAGTTCCAAAAACTTTATTCTATTTCTCTGATGAGGTATAGAATTGGCTCTATAATTGTAGTGTTGTCTGAAACGAGTTTGAAATTAAGGGCTATTTTCAGGGGTAAAACTACACTCTTTTGAGCCTAATTCGTTTCATCTTTAGATCTAATCTATGGATGGGTTTTTCTTAGTCATTTTACAGGCTATATGCGCAGATATGAAACTGGATTCGTTTTTATTCATGTATACCTATTTATATTCTATGACTTGAATTTTAAGCACTTTTTTGTCATATTTTGTAATTTACATTTAATTAATTTTCAATGTCAGCTATTTATATTATTGTATGTAAACGATAAGTAACTTTTAATGCACAGTATTATTTTTTTAATTTGTTTATATAATTGCATACGTGAGTTATTTTTTTTTTACGTAGTGACCCCTTTATAACAAAGTTAGCCTTAATTATAGTCATAGAAAACGAAAAGGTTACAAAGAAAACTTATTAATTTAAAACATTTGAATCTCTATTATTTGTAATTAGTTATTTTTATAGTAGCGTATTTAATATTATTGCTAATTCATACCTATTAGATTTATTTTATCTGTTTCTTTCTTTTGGAATAATAATCTATATGAAAAATTATTATTATAAAAATAGTAAATCATAACAAGCTGAATAAAAACTAATTATCAAAGGATATGAGATGCAGAGTGAAAGGGAAAATGAGATGCAGAGTGAAGAGGAAAGGGAAAATGAGGTGCAGAGTGAAGGGGAAAGGTAAAATGAGATGCAGAGTGAATGGAAAGGGAAAATGATATGCAGAGTGAAGGGGAAAGGGAAAATGAGATGCAGAGTGAAGGGGAAAGGGAAAATGAGATGCAGAGTGAAGGGGAAAGGGAAAATGAGATGCAGAGTGATGGGGAAAGGGAAAATGATATGCAGAGTGAAGGGGAAAGGGAAAATGAGATGCAGAGTGAAGGGGAAAGGGAAAATGAGATGCAGAGTGATGGGGAAAGGGAAAATGAGGTGCAGAGTGAAGGGTAAAGGGAAAATGAGGTGCAGAGTGAAGGGGAAAGGGAAAATGAGATGCAGAGTGAAGGGGAAATAAAAATGAGGTGCAGAGTGAAGGGGAAATGAGATTCACTCTCAACTATTCAGTTTATTTCTCTTTATCTTCACTCTACCACAGCCTCTAACTCGTGTACTGAGAATATACATACATGATACATATGCACTCAATTGTTACGTCACATGTGGTACGATGTACAGTCTGTACAGTCACTGTGCAGACTGTACAGTCTTTACAAACTGTACAGTCGTGACTATGTGGACTGTACCTAAATAATCAGTTCACTTTATATCTTAGCTATTCATGAATTATTTTTTGCATTGATGGTTATTTTTTCTATTTATTATTTCATTTATTTTGTGTATGTAATACGTACACATTAGTCACCAGCTCTCAGGCAGCAGCTGGTTAGATGACACTACACACTAGGTGTCAGTGTGAACAGTGTCAGTCACTCTGCATTTAGTGTGATGGGTGGTGTACTAGCCCTTGGTATTGATAATGGTGTACTAGCCCTTTTTATAGGTGTGGTGTACTAGCCCTTGGTATGGAAATTATAGACAGTGGTGTACTAGCCCTTGGCATGGAAATTATAGACAGTGGTGTGCTAGACCTTTGTATAGAGAGTGGTGTACTAGCCCTTGGTATAGAGAGTGGTGTACTAGCCCTTGGTATAGAGAGTGGTGTACTAGCCCTTGGTATAGAGAGTGGTGTACTAGCCCTTGGTATAGAGAGTGGTGTACTAGCCCTTGGTATAGAGAGTGGTGTACTAGCCCTTGGTATAGAGAGTGGTGTACTAGCCCTTGGTATAGAGAGTGGTGTACTAGCCCTTGGTATGGAGAGTGGTGTACTAGCCCTTGGTATGGAAATTATAGACAGTGGTGTACTAGCCCTTGGTATAGAGTGTGGTGTACT
Organism: Caprella mutica; assembly: GCA_947561585.1. NCBI lineage: Eukaryota > Metazoa > Arthropoda > Malacostraca > Amphipoda > Caprellidae > Caprella > Caprella mutica. Next base: position 218,193 of record CANNZV010000348.1, on the reverse strand, counting down.
AGCCCTTGGTATAGACTATAGAGTGTGGTATTAGGGTAAATTACAACTTATCGAACGGTTTCACATTTTCGATCGTATAAGAAAAAACTGTATACTTTAACAGTTTAATTGGTTATATTAATTGGTATCAACGATACCCTCGTATATTGGTATATATGATAACTATAGGTATCATGGATACTAATTAGAATAACCTTTTCAAGTTTGTATTTCTCTTTTATGGTTGTGGTACCGTTCGATAACTCGCAACGTACCCTATTGCGTTATTTGCGTATATTGAACCTTCGAATTAAATCTAATTTGTTAAATGAGTTACAATGGAATGAAAATATGTTAAATAGTATTTTCTAAGTTTAATTTTTTTATTTGTAATCAATATTCTCATAATCATTTCTTCTAAAAAATCACTTACATTATTTATCCTTAATTTCCATTCTAAAACTTTAAAATGAAAGCTATGGTGGGGCCATAGGAGATTGAGAGTGGAGGTTATGGTGGGGGAGCCATAGAAGATTAAAATAACCTAATCTTCTATGGCCCCACCATACCTCCCCCCTCTGTATTTCTTTTTCAAGTTCTAACAATCCTGTTCATTGTGTTCCTAGAAAAGTCTCTAGCTCTCTCTGTGCCCCAATTGAATAAGCAAATACTTTATTACTTCTATTGCCTAAATTGGAACCATTTACTCTAATTATGTAAAGAAACTTCCTTGTTAAAATGAGTGTAAGGAGACATTATTAAATATTAACATAAATAACTTAATAATAAAGAAATACGATGCTACCATAATATAGTTTTATTAATATACATTCTATTGTCCACAATGGATCAGTCTCCCTTTCAATCGTTTTCTATATGATAATTATTTCTACCGATGACTATCATATTTTAATAATTTCATATCGTGATAAAATAATAACATTTTCATGAAATTTTCTGTATGTTAAAAGCCATTTAATTCATTAAAATATTTACTATTTAAAGTTTGAAACATTTTTGTTTAAAATGCTAGTATTTACTATTATTATTAGTTTACTATGAAGCCCAATGTTTTTAAAGTGTTAGTGTAAATTAAAAATTACCAGTTGCGAAATACAATAACGAGGGTTATTTTTTTTCTTATATAACCTCTGTTCTCTTCCAATGAATATATTTAATGCTCCTATTTTGATGCGATTTATTAATAATATCCTATTTATATTTTAATCTTGTATATTTAACCTCACATCTGCTAATTGTAGCTCCCACCACTTCCTCTGTCTGTATTTACAAACATAACACTTACAATGAAAGTTTTTATGGCACTGTTATTGTTCTTACAATTCATTGTCTACAAATTCCTTATATGCTGTTTATCAACAACACTGTCAAACCTACCAAACAGTAACTTGTTCTATGTAGTTGGTACACTGCTAGGGGTGGCACAGAGGAGATGCAGTGTCATTTTAAAGCAAAAGATTGGATTAATTTTAAGATACAACTCCTCTATAATGAAGTCCTGTATAGTGAACAATCCTGATTAGTAGAGTCATTGGTAATGAAGTATCCTGTATAATGAGCATATTTTGTTCAGTCTGTCATTTAATCCATCAGTTTTGTATGCATATCTTGACTCCAATATAATGAAGTATACTGTATACCTAGTATACCTAGTTGTAGTTCATTATAGAGGAGTTCTAATGGATAGAAAAAACTTTGTATAAATTTGATCCACAAATGGAGTGGTCATAGATTTAGAGTGATGGAGATACTATAAACAGAACAATAAATGGCGTCATAAACACCAAAAATGTAATTGATGAGTAGAAAATCTAAATTAATTACACATATTAATATCAATGTTCGTTCTGTATGTGACCACATTTATTGTATTGCTCTGTGGGCACTTCAATCAAAACCTACCTATCAAGATCTCAAATACTAAACTTCCAATATCCGCAATATCTTATCACGACTTTTCCTTTTCAGTTTTATCCACTTCATTTGTTTTAGATATTTAGTGCCAAGCATGTCTCGCTGTGTTCATTACATCTTAGGATGTCTGCTTATTTGTCTGACTCTTGCCGATGCCAGTCAGATGAGGCCCAGGAGAATAAAGTTCGCTAAGTGTGACTACGCAGGTGAGTCTTGTAATTAATTATTGTACACCTTTTCATATAAAGTACTATTTAACGATTTAAAGTATTTACTATACTATACTATAAAATACTATAGTATAGTAAATACTATATTTAAGTATTTAACGGTTTTAACCTTATTAGTACGTACCTGACCATTTCATCCTTTAAATGCTCATAACTCCTTAATAGTGTGAATTATTTAACAAAGTTAAGCCATTGAATCTCAAGAAACTCTTCTCATTATTAGAAGAGCTATATAAAAATAACGGGGGAGGGCAGTTTCATGTTGTGTGTGATTTACCATCATTCATATTCATTTAAATCCACTATTCATATAAGAGTTTGAATATTTATGAGTTGTTCGAATCCACAGCCGAAACTTCAGCGAAGCCCAAGTCAGTGTGGATGACATGCATGAATAACAGAGGAACATGTGATGTACAAGCCGGGGGAACGCACAATCTAAGAGCCATCTTCATACCTAGTGAGTAATGTTATTTGCAGTATTGTTAATTATACCAAAGAACATTCACTACCTAATCTTTTTTTTTCAGAAATTAACGGTACTGAAATAAGGTCTTACGTAAGATGGGCTTCTTGGGTTGAAGTGCCTCTGCCAGGTCAGGATGAGAACCCTTGTGACGATGAAATGGAGTGCCCCATAACCATTGGGGACATCACCAGGTTCACATACACTCTATCTCTGCAAAACTTCTGGCCAAGGGTAAGCAGTTAGGTTTGACAGTATATGTCCAGAGTGAAAAATATCGGCAGTACCGAGAAACTCCTCAGTTATGAAGTATTGGTTCCGCCATAACTCAGAGCCTCTTCATATCTTGGGTGCACTAGGTAGTTTTCTATGATTTGAATCGTAGAAAACTATAGTCATTGAGATAAAACACATCATTTTCTATAATTTAAACATAGAAAATACTTCACAACTCGGGTGCATCTTTGTAATCCTTCATTACTCGAGTGCTTCATATTTCAGGAGTTTTACTGTATATCTAATTTATTCACTTTGAATTATTATAATGGAGAGTAACGCACAAGCTGTCGTGTGTGACCTCATCATTTAATATACTGTCTCTACTATCCCTATTGCTCTAAAGTTTCCAAAGACTTCTGTAACTGCCTGTAGTGAATCGAATAAACAAGGAGTGGCACCCCTTAGGCCCCGAACTGTTGTAATATGGAAATGGACTGTTTAACTTGGATATGGACTGTTGACAATATTTTTTTAATGCGACTTTCAGTTTTAGAAGTTAAGGTTCGTTTTACATACAGTGATTTTTGCGATAATCGTTCTGCGATGATCGCCCAGCAATAGCTAGGAATACATTGAATTAGTGCTCAGCGATAGTCGCTAGGCGACAAATGTTGAGCGATGATCGCAACAAGCGCTGCATGCAAAACGTAGTACCTGTAGGGTTAGGCTTTTGAATTGCAATTTGTTAATTGTATCTTAGTTAGGTAGGCTCGTAGTTTATCACCTCTTCATTTTCCCCTTCCATCCGTTAGTGCAGTCACTAGTGCTTGTGTCTCTTCTCGTCTCATTCCTTGGTAAGTGACTGCATTAACGGAGTAGCTTTTCTGCATTCATGAGCTTATCACTTATTGATGGTAACTCACTGTTCATGGAGCCACTTTCCCTTCGTACTGCTTCTTCCAGTCCTTTGTACTTAACTTCCTTCTGACGTCAGCAATATGGCCTTTGGTTCCGAAACAGACTTTAGAGTTCTGACCCACTTTTTTTTAATCATTTGCTGAAACCTCTCTTGAAAAAATCCTTGAGTACAGGATTCAAGCAACTCCATATAAATTATTTTTAATTCCTATATTATTTCAATCATTGTTTTTTTTTTAATTCCTATAAATTAATTCTAATCCCTCTGTTTCAGAATGAATACCCTGTGGTTTGGTCTCTGACTAACACCGAAACAGACGAGGAGATCATGTGCTTCAAGTTCCGAATAAACATCATTTGAATGTCTCCCTTGAAACCTTAGCAATGTTCAAAACGCTCTCACAATCCTTTTCCAAAAAATATCTTCGACCTTTGCATTTTATTTCTCTAGACTTTTTATGTATTTAAATTACATGTAAATCTGCTAAAATTTTCAAAAAAATAATAAATGTATAAAAAAATGATCGGTGATTTAGTTGAAATTCAACATTGCCAATAATCCTAATTTCCAAATGGTAAAAAATATTAGAAAATGCGTGTTTTTTTAAATTTATTTGGTGGGCATGACTTGAATTAAGATATCTTATAGAATCATTTATTTCATGGTATGAATGACTTGTACGAGTCTTTATTTCATATATTTTTAAATAAATAATTCTGTTAAGCTTAGTTAATTAGAATTTTCAATATCTTAAATGTTCATATTTTTTAAGAAATTTTGACTACTTATAAAAAAATGTTGCTAAATTTCAACAGGATTATTCTGCTATTGTAGATTTTTTAATTCAGTTAAAATGTGATCAAATTCATCAAAGAAAAGTTAATTTTTTAACAAATTTCGTATAAAATTGTTTCTATAACCTGATTAGCTATAGTACCATTCACCATATTTAAGTTAATTTTAGGCTTCTTTTTATTTATAGTTTCTAGGATAAAGTTCGAAATGTTGAATATTATAATAAAGTATAATATATAAGTATCAAAATGTGAGAATTGCATCGACTCTGATAACAGGGTTGTGACAATATGCGTTTAAAATCATAAATTCCGAAAATATTATAGACGGATTGAATTAAAGACTATTCAATCGTTCTGAACCATCGGTTTATAGAATTCAATACCATTTCATTTCGATTCCTCTATGATATTCCAAAGATCTATGATTTTAAATGCATATTGTCACAACCCTACTGGCTACTGATAACATATGCTGACGTCACATATCTGCCAATAATAAATTCACAACCACACCATTTTTAACACTTCAGACAAATTATACCTATATACTGTTGTTAGTTATTTTCTAATTCATAATAATTAGATGTATTTAACTGCACAGGTATGCAATTCCAAAGTTAGTACACCGGGCACACATTAGTTAAAAATATACTTGAACTTGATCCAATGTGAAGATACCAATAATATATATGTATACATATCATTTTGAAAGAACATCATTAATAACAATATAAAACATGTATAATTAATGAAAAGCTTTGTAGAATCTATTCATAAAAAAATGTTACAATTTGAAAAGCAAACGGCTTACAAGAGTCTTTACGTCAGTAACATCATACTGCTCATGAAGTACCACAAATCGGTGACGATGCTTATGGGTGCAGAAAACCTACTCCGTGAATATAATCACTTACAAAAGAATATAACTAAAAAGGAAATAAACTTCGGTATTGCAATGACTATCGGAGGAGGAAAATGAAGAGGTGATAGTAAAGCTTAGGGTAAAATTTTCCCATCATGTAGGGTAAGTTTTAGATACAGATGTTTACGCTTATTGTACTCACTTTTGTCCCGATCGTACTAACAGTTGTGTGTATTGCAACCTTTTTCCTATATGTTTGCATTGTTGGCACTTTGGCACCAACTGACAATTTTGTGACAAATGAATAAGTTGCCCTATTTTAGATGAAAATCTATACTTGCTATTTTAATAGTGATACTTAAATCATAATAAATATACTTATTTGTATTTGGTGTACTTAATTCTGGTGATTTTTTCCGAAAATGTGAAAAAGTGTAAACATTGGTTTGTTTTTCAAATTTTTGACTTATTTTAGGTACCTAACTTTTAGGTTAGGTACCTAAGTAATTATAAGTTCTTGATCCACTGCAATTCTGTGAATCTGTAACCGAATTTGACCTTGTATTAATGGGAATTATGGGATAATTAAAATTTCAAATTATGCCAACATTTTACGTTTTTACCCAAAAATTAATGGTATTAGTATATATATAATATCTACCTAGTTAGGCTAGTTATATCTAGAGATAATTTGATAAATAGCTAAAAGTCTTCCAACTTTGAAAGAACATAGGGTGAAGCAGGTAAATTGCGGCCCTGTAGCTAACTGCGGCCTTTAACCCCAAGACACTAACAAAAATAGTAGCTACAAAGTTAATACACATACAAAATATATATAGAAAGCATTTAGCTTCTTTTTATATGCAACATTTCAATATGAATTAGGTTCAGCAGGTTTTAGAGAAATTCTTGCAATGGCCGCAATTGGAAATTAAAGGGCCGCAATATACCTGTGTGACCCTATATTATTTTGGAAAACCGAGAAATCTGTTGACAATGTCACATTCACAAATCACAATGACATGTCAGACTCTCAGCAAGTCGATACGTATCTAAAAGCTGAGCACCGCAGTACGGCGCACAAGATTATGGGGTACCACTGTACATTGTATTAGATACTAGATAGGTAATTTGAATACAGATCCAGTCTGCAGAAACTGGTTAAGTGTTCGTAGAGATCTCTTAATCTGTTCGTAGCAAAATTAATGTAAATATAGGAATTAATTCAGAAGTGTTCGTAGCAAAATTAATGTAAATATAGGAATTAATTCAAAATTGTTCGGAGAGAATATCCCTAATATCTCACATATTTTGCAGACTGGATACAGATTAATGATATAGGGAGTGAATTTGATTGGTATTAGGCTAGTCTGCAGAATATGGAACATTTTTCCAAGACTCTCTGCGGGAGTTTTTGATTGAATTTTAGAAATTTGAGATCTCTGCGGGGGATTTTGAATCAATTCCTATGTTACCATCAATTTAGCTACAGGAGATTCTGAATCTACTACTGAGAGTCAGAGAGTAACTGTCTCTAAAATTAAAATCTCTGCGGGAGAAGAGACGCAGACCCAGTCTGCAGAAACTGGTAGTGTTCGTAGAGATCTCTTATTTTGTTCGTAGCAAAATTAATGTAAATATAGGGATTAATTCAAAAGTGTTCGTAGCAAAATTAATGTAAATATAGGAATTAATTCAAAATTGTTCGGAGAGAATATCCCAAATATCTCACATATTCTGCAGACTGGACGCAGACTGGGTATTAGGTAATTGTCCAAGTAAAATAGTATGTCTCATAAACTCGCCATTTGTCTCTCCAGCTCTCTCCAAAATTCAACAAATTCTCTCCAAAATGATCAAATTTTCATAAATTCTCTCCAAAATAACATTGTAGCATAGGAGAAAAATAGATAAAACTCGCCATTTGCAATTGAAGGGCTCAAAATAACTGTCACAAACTCGCCATTAAAATGGCGAGTTTGGACATGCTTTATTACTTGGATTAATTGTTGTATCAAATTTATGTATGTCTGACGCCTGATGGTACCTGAATCCAATGTTTATACTACACACTTTAATTCTTTGATTGAGATCTTTAATTTGGAATAGAAAATAAAATTCTATCATAGAAAACTGTAAATGTAATTTTATGGGGTAACTATTGTAAACTTTCAGTCTGACTGAGGTGTAAATAAAAACTTATCAGTTAAGGAAAATAGATGTATCGGGGGACGGCATGCCCCCCGGGCCCCCGATACCCAAGTAAAATTGTATGTCTCATGAACTCACCATTTGTCTCTCCAGCTCTCTCCCAGATTGGAAAACATAAATTCTAACAGAGTTACTCCTAACTTCATGCATTCCCATTAGTGATGTTTATCATCACAACAAGCCCAATTGTGAAGCCTAAATGACTTATTTTACATTAGTTTTCACTGCGGAGTTGAAATTTATAAAATAATTTACTGATTTCTGCACTTTTTAGGGTTAAAATGAGTAATTTTTGTTCATTCTAAATTCCTAACAGAGTTACTAGTCAATCTGAAATGAGTTATTATTCCACTCTGGGCTCTCTCCAAAATTCAACAAATTCTCTCCAAAATGATCAAATTATCATTAATTCTCTCCAAAATAACATTGTAGCATAGGAGAAAAATAGAAAAAACTCGCCATTTGCAATTAAAGGGCTCAAAATAATTGTCTCAAACTCACCATTAAAATGGCGAGTTTGGACCTGCTTTATTACTTGGCCCGATACATTTATTTTCTTAATGACCCCCCCCCCCCTGCCAGGTCATTAAACAATCATGAACCAGTCTGTATTTGGTGCACAAAATTCCTCTGACTTTTTAAAAAAGCTGAAGAAAATTCACCATAAATTTCCAGTAATTTGGCTGATCCACCACCAACATTTTGCTCATTTTCCACCGAAAATTAATGGTATATAACATAGGAATAAATAGCTAATAATCCACAGACTTTGCCAAAATATTATTTTCAAGGGGAAAAAATTTCACTGATAAGTCAGTAGAATTTACCACGATATACAGTATGGATCATAAAGTGTGCAGAACAACAAACTAGCGGATACAACAAACTACATAACAGTTTTTCACATTGAGGTCATTAATAGAAAGTACAGTAGTGCGCCATAATGTGGTGTGCCGCTCAGCTTTTAGATACTGTTGAGCAAGTCTGCAAAAGATGCATGAAGTTATGAAGTTAAACTGGCAACTATTGAGGCCTTGAAATTAGTCTCCTGAATTTGACAATTTCCTAACTAATTCCTATGTTTACATGTAATTAGTGGAGAGAATTTAAAGATTTTTGGCCATTTTGGATAAAATAGGAAAATCTTTGGAGACTGATTGTGCATGCTTTGCAGACTGGGCTCTCAGCTATGTTACAGAGTACCTACCCTGGCTACCCACCAGTCTGTATTTGGTGCACAAAATTCCACTGACTTTTTGAAAAAGCTGAAAAAATCAACCATAAACTAAAAATTTCCAGTAATTTGGCTGATCCACCAACAGTTTACCCATTTTTCCACCGAAATTTAATGGTAACATAGGAATAAATTGCTAAATATCAACCAACTTTGCCAGAATATTATTTTCAATGGAGAAAAATTCCACCGACAAGTTGGTGGAATTTACCATGAAATACAGTCTGGGAGCCTACCCAGTCTGCAAAAGATGCATTAAGTTGTGAAGTTTATCCGGCGACTATTGACTAGTCTGAAAAGTACAGCACGATTTGTGGATTAATACTGTGCCCATGTCATATTTAATTCCTATGCTCCCATGTTATTTGCTGCACCCAAACCCCAATTTCTGTAAATAATCTTGCGTCTGACAGTCTGAGGAGACATTCTTTTCAGACTGGACTATTGAGGCCTTGTAACTAGTCTCCTGAATTATCTGTCAACAATTTCCTAATTAATTCCTATGTTTACATGTAATTATTGGAGAGTATTTTAATATTTTTGCCTATTTTGAAGAGAAATTTGAAAATCTTTGGAGACAAATTACCCTATAATGTAAAATTTAAATATCAAGACTTACAGAGTACCTTACCTATCATCTATATCAGTTAAAGCCAATTAATTGGCTTATACTTCTAAAGGTCAAAACTAAGATATGTATTGGCTTGAAGTTTTGAATTAATTCCTATGTTATAATGTTCCCATGTCAATTAAAAATATCCATGTATAGTATGTCAGTTAAAGCCAATTAATTGGCTTAGTTTTGAAATAGTTAAATCTCAGATACCTATGGTCTAATTGGCTTTAAATTTTGAATTAATTCCTATGTTCTCATGTTAATTTTCAAACTTAGCTTGAAATCTTCAAAAATGAGCCAAATTGGCTTGGCTCAGATTTTTGTGAAATTTTGGCTCAAAATTGACTTACAATTTTCCAGGCTGTGAAACAAGAAACTTGGGATGATGGGCTGTCCCAGTTTGTATTTGGTGCACTGAACTCCTCTGACTTTTTAAAAAATATGAGAAATATCTGCCAACATTTTTCATCAATTTGTCTAGTCCTCTAACTGTTAACATTTTTCCAGTTTCCCCTCCAATAAATAATGGTAATATAATATAGGAATTAATAGCTAAATATTCTCCGACATTGCAGGAATTTTTATCAAGAGAAATTGAATATCTGCCGACATATCAATGTAATTTACCACCAAATACAATCTGGGGGCTGTCAGCACAAATTCACCAAAAATATACCTAATTTGGATTTTGATTAAGCTTATTAAATGTTAAATTGTTAGTTAATGTAAACCAGACTGAATTTCATGGTAAATTCCGCTGACTTGTTGGTGGAATTTTTTTCCATTAAAAATAATAATCTGGTATGGTTGGTGGATTTTTAGCTATTTATTCCTATGTTGGCATTAATTTTTGGTGAAAAAATGGGTAAAATGTTGGTGGATCAGCCAAATTACTGGAAATTTAAGGTGGATAAGTCAGTGGAATTTTTAGCTATTTATTCCTGTTACCATTAATTTTCGATGGATAAATTGGGAAAATGCTGTTGGATCAGCCAAATTTATGGTGAATTTTTTCAGCTTTTTGAAAAAGTCAGTGGGATTTTGAGCACCAAATACAGACTGGTAAATGTTTCACTTTTGTTTATCAGTGTCAGACTGCAGGAACTGGTAATGTGTTCTCAAAGAAATATTTTATTTCGACTTCTGTTCTCACTCACTTCTCAGTAAAATTCAAGTAAACATCGGATGAAATTGAGGATTGTTCTCACAAAAAATGTTAATGTCCCATATCGGATATCCTCTAATCCTGCAAACTGCTGCAGAAAATGGAACATTTTTCCCAAGACTATGCGACAAATCTGTGCCCAACTTTAGAAATTGTATATCTCTGCGAGCCAGGTAATAAAGCATGTCCTGACAGTTATTCTGTTATGTCCTGACCATTATTTTCCAGTTTGCAAAGGGCGTCCATGTCGCCGAAGATCTTTGGAGACCTATTTTGATGGCAAATATAACTTTGTAAGATCTTGGAGACCCTTTTCTAATTAATTCCCATGTTTACATGTATTTATTTAAGACATTTTGCAGAATTCTGTTCATTTTGGAGACAGATTTGAAAATCTTTTGAGACAAATTGTCCTCAAAATAAATTCTTGAAGACAGATTAGCCACACTTTGCAGACTGGGTTATTTTGATCCCTTCAAAGTTCAATTACTAATGGTGAGAAATATCTATTTTTCTTCTATGCTACAATGTTATTTTGGAGAGAATTTATGATAATTTTTTCATTTTGGAGAGAAATTTGTTCATTTTTGGAGAGAGCTGGAGAGACAAATGGAGAGTTTATGAGCCACACATTTTACTTGAGGTAAAGATACCAAACTGACCAGAAATTCAGCTGGTTAAGCTTAAGATAACGGACCAGAAATAAAGCTAGTAGATAAAGATAACTTACCTGGTGGACCAGAAAACTTTCTTTTAGTTTTAAAAATATTTTCTTAAGTATTTTATAAATATACTATCTTACCAATGATAATATTAATGATTATTGGTAAAAAACGTGATCCATTTTGAAGTTGTGAAGAATGAGTAGTAAAAATTTGGAAAAAATCGGCTTAAATCCTTTAGTGGTATCTATGGTTCCAAAATTATATTCTTATTCCAATTATTGGTCATATATAAATAATTTAACCAATAACTCATATTGGTTAAACTTCAACCAAAATAATTTAACCGATAACGGAACCAGAAATGAAGCTAGTAAACATAACGGACCAGAATTTAACCTAGTAAACTTAACGGACTCTAGTCCGTTACCTTTACTTGCTCCAACTGGTATCAGTGACAGTGTAGACTGCAGGAACTGGTAAAGTGTTCTCTAATGTTTCAGAGGCTGGAAAATTGTAAGCCAAGATTTCACAAAAATTCTGAGTCGAGCCAATTTTGCTCATTTTTTGAAGATTCCAAGCCAAAATTAACTTGGGAACATAGGAATTAATTAAAAAATTTAAATCAATTCACCTCAGACTGAAGTTTCCTCAATAGTCGCTGGATAAACTTCACAACTTCAAGCATCTTTTGCAGACTGGGTGCTCACTGTTGGTGGTGTTTGTTATTCTGATTCAAAAACCCCTTCAAAAGTTGCCATTACCACCTATATTCATGACTTTGTGCATGATACTTTGAAAGTTCCCAGTCTGAAAAGAAAAGCAGGATTTGTGGATTAATCTTGTGCCCAATATATTAAATTCATAAATTTTTCAGTTTATATTTTTATTCTTCCCATTCAGGGTCTTTCTTGGCTATCGATTCGTGTAATAATTTTATTAGGGATGTTAATCTTTACATCCGTGACGATTAAAAAAATCTCCATTTTGTTGACATGTTAATTAGGGCTATTTTGAGAGTTTATGAGCCATGTTATTGTATTTGGCACATTTACTTATCAGCTACCTTAATATTAATTATTTTGGTGCAAACATTGCGTCAATCTTGTGCATTGCTTTCTCTGGTATGGACTATGTAGAGGGGTATTTTTGATCTCCCTCGGATTTCTAAATATTGGGCTCATATTTTTTTCAGAGATTCTTTGAATAATGTTCCATATTTTGGAGGGGTAAAAGGTGTTATTTGAAGATGTTTTTCAAGAATACAACTCTTTGTGCAAGATGCTTCATTTTTGAGATATAGCTCAATTAAGTAGTAATAACACTAGGCTGGAACTTATTTACGCTATATCTAGATTTCTATTATTTTTATAAATGCGACATGAAACTGTTAATGTAGTTTATTGTGTCCGCTAGTTTGTAATACTGCACACTTGATGATTGTTTAATGCCCTGGTAGGAGGTTTGAGATGTTATATGATATATCTGAAATAAACTGCAAATGTACCTTTCCTGACCTGCCCCCCCTGCCCCCCTGACAAACTTAACCTAACATACTTTAGCTTTATCTCCAAAACAAACAGTTTCCATCAAAAATAACACTCTTAAAAAACGTCTTAAAATGGCTCTTTTTAACTATATATAGCACAAATTTACCTGGAAAACTGGCTACTTTGAATGTTATTTATTAAATTGTAACTATTAATTCCTCCACAATTTGCCAGGTTGTTAAATATAGTTTGAATGAGATGAATTGGTCTATATTTCTTAGCTTTATAATCTTGAGTCTAAACAATGGCATTTGTTATGGATTCTACATACCTGGAGTTGCTCCAATTTCATTTGGAAAAGGAAGTCCGGTGGAGATCAAGGCTGTCAAGATGACCAGTTCCCAGACGCAGCTGCCCTATGATTACTACTCCCTAGGATTCTGCATGCCTAAGGAAGGCACAAATTACAAGGCTGAGAACCTGGGAGAAATCCTGAGAGGTGACAGGATCGTCAACACCGCTTACCAGATTGGTATGGCGACAAATGTGCCATGCAAGACACTGTGTCACTCAGTGCCTGACCCTCAGGTCTGGACTGAAGAGGAAACTAAAGAGGCGATTGACATGATTAACCATGAGTACTACATCCATTTGATCATGGACAATCTTCCCTGCGCCACCAAGTACGATCGCATTGACACTGGCGAAACTGTTTACGAGAGAGGTTACAAGCTTGGCTTTGTGAACGAGAAAAGTGGTGAAGTGTACATCAACAACCACCTTCACATGGTTCTGTCGTACCACTCTTCCTCAAACGATGGCAATGACTTGAAGGTTGTGGGATTTGAAGTGCAACCTAAAAGTATATCTTTGTCGAACATGAAAGGAGAGGGAGAGACTTGCAACCTGCCTGATAAGTTTGATCACCAGAAGTTGGAACCAAAGGGTGAGTATGAATATTTTGAAAAAAAAAAACATTAACAGATAACTGTCATGAAAATGCAGCACAATTCTTATATTTTTCACCTGTTATATTTCTTAGGTGTTTTTTTTTATAATTTCACTATTATCTAGGGTAGCTAAATCACAAATTATTGTTCAGTTCCATATTTTAGTTATATAAGAAAATGATATAATAATTTTTATATCACTTTTATTTTAATTGGTAGCTACCCATGATTCCTGCAGTTATCATGGACACCAATAATAATTATTATATCGCTTTTTTATTATATGACTGAAGATGTGGAACTGATCGATGATGCATAATTTACCCTTTTCAACTAATGTCATTTTTGTTATTCTTTTACACTTTATTCTTAAACTATTAAATTTTTAGTTAATGTTTTTAATTCTCTTCAGGGCCCAACAAAGTACTTTTCACATACAGTGTGGAATGGAAAGAGTCCAAGGTTCACTGGTCCTCCAGATGGGACATTTACCTCCACATGTCAGACCTGCAGATCCATTGGTTCTCCATCATCAACTCCCTGGTAGTGGTGTTCTTCCTGTCTGGTATCCTCACTATGATTATGGTGCGCACTTTGAGGAGAGATATTGCTAGGTAAGTCAATGTTATTACGGTCATTCTTATAGCGCTACTTTTGGTCATTTGTAGTTAATTAAGGTTGGTTCTCAAATGGTGATAGGTCAAGTTCTTAATTATTGGTCAGTTCAACGTTTTCGGACACGTATGAAAAAAATAATTGTTAATTAACTCTTTTTTCAATAAATAATTTTTTGCGTGTCCGAAAACGTTGAACTGACGAATAATTGAGAACTTGCCTTAGTGTAAGTCTAAATATTTTTGAAAGTCTTATAATTATGTGCCTAGCTACAAAATGTAGTTGTTCAGCTCCTCGTTCAATTTGTTAACAGGTACAATGCTGACGAGGTCTTTGAAGACTCAATGGAAGAGAGCGGTTGGAAACTCGTTCACGGTGACGTGTTCAGGCCTCCTCGTTTCCCAAAGTTGTTTGTCGCTCTGATAGGCTCAGGAGTTCAGATTTGGTGCATGTTGCTCATCACTATTTTCCTGGCAATGTTTGGTATGCTGTCACCTGCTTCCAGGGGATCTCTGGTGACTGCTGGCATCTTCTTCTACGTGTTCATGGCACTCATTGCCGGTAAGGAAATTTGTTGAAAAGTGACTGAAGGTTTGGCTCTAGGGTAAGTTCTTAAAAATCAGTCAGTCCCTCATTTTCGGACACGTAAGAAAAAACGATATAATAATTAGTTAATTTTTAATTTAATTGGTATCCATGATACCTGCAGGTATCATGGATACCAATTAAATTAAAAATTAACTAATTATTATATCGTTTTTTCTTACGTGTCCGAAAATGAGGGACTGACCGATAATTAAGAACTTACCCTATATCTTAAGATTTTTTTTTTTATAGAATGACATCAGGTTTCACTTTTGTGCCACTCTATTCTTGTTTTAAGATATTTTTCATTCATAAACAAGGAAAATAAATTTGAAGCCAACTCCATTCAAAAATATCTTTCACTGACTATTTACGGCTGGTTTGATTCGAGTAAATTACAAAAAAAGACTAAGTCTTATAAAATTCAATGCAGGGGATGTAAAGAATTATTGGACAGTTCCAATTTTAAGTCCTATAAGAAAAAAAATGTGATTTCACTTTTTCAGCTAGCTATCGTTTATGCAAATTAAAATATGCCAATTTTTATCATTTTCTTATATGATCAATAATTTGTAAGTGTCCAATAATTAGTATATAACCCTCTATTTTTGTACTGTTGCAGCACATTGAATAGCTACATATTTTTCACTACAGATGCAAAAACATTGATGATTATTTTGTTAGAGGATAGGTGTGGCATCTTTTATTTATTAATTTACAAACGTTTTTTATTTGCTACATTGAAAAACTGTTAGTTTTTATGACACACTCGGTTTTATTTTTCAACTCGAGGTCAAAGATAGTTGGTCACTGATTTAATTCCAATAATTATGCTAGCACTTAGCTACTTAAATTTAGTAATTTACTACTTTAAATATCACAAAATAAATCCTAGCTATTGTTGATCATTTCGAATTTAAAATGTGGCTTCTCTTATCTTAAATTTTTTTAACTTTAATTCAAATTTCCTTTTAATGTTAATTTTTTCTCTCCAATAGGTTACATGTCCGGTAGGTTGTACAAAACTCTCAGGGGACAGCAATGGAAGTCTGCTGCTTTCTGGAGTGGCACGATTTACCCCGCCTTCATTTTCAGCATTGGCTTCTTCCTGAATTTCTTTGTATGGGGTAAGGACTCTTCGCGTACCATCCCCATCAACACCATGTTTGCCCTGATGTCTCTGTGGTGCTTCATTTCCCTACCTCTAACCTTCGTCGGCTACTTCTTCGGGTACAGAAAACAACCTTACGAACATCCCGTTAGAACGAACCAGATCCCCAGACAAGTGCCAGAGCAAGTGTGGTACATGCACCCCGTGATGTGCACTCTGATGGCCGGTATTCTACCTTTCGGTGCGATGTTCATCGAACTGTTCTTCATCCTGTCCGCCATTTGGGAGAACCAGTACTACTACCTCTTTGGCTTCCTGTTCCTCGTGTTCCTCATCCTGATAATATCCTGCGGACAGATCAGTATCGTGATGGTGTACTTCCAGTTGTGCGGTGAGGATTACCACTGGTGGTGGCGCTCCCTTGTCACCTCAGGGGGGTCTGCCTTCTATGTCGCAACCTACTCCGTCTTCTACTTAGTGACCAAACTGCAGATAACAGAGTTCGTGCCTCTGCTCCTCTACTTCAGTTACACCTCTATGATGGTGGTGACTTTCTGGATCTTGACCGGTAGTGTTGGTTTCTACGCAGCTTACTGGTTCACTAGGAAAATCTATGGAGCCGTCAAGATTGACTAGAAACTCTGTGGGAATATTCCACAAATCTGTGGGATTATTCCACAAATCTGTGGGATTATTCTCAGTGATTCTGTGGGAATTTTCTCATAGTGAATATTAATAATTGTAAATATTACGTAACTTATTTGAATGATGGAAGGTGATTTCTTTTTTAACCATTTACACTAGGGTAAGTTCCGAGTTATCGGACAGTTCCACATTTTTGGACACCACTTTTCCATCGTCCACATCTTGCTTCAATGGATGTTATTTGTATATTGGTGAGAGTATTTGAAATTTAGCTATTAACTGACATTTTATGAAGAGGAATAAAAAAAAGACCATTCTTATGTTGTTAACATTTATATTTTACAGCATTGTTAAACTGAACATTTATTTTGTTTTATTATTTTTCATGTTTGGTTATGTTCCGAGTTATTGGACCGTTCCACATTTTCGGTCATATATGAATAATTCTTTGCTATATCACTTCAATAAAAAGTAAAAAAAATTCAGTATGACTGAAAATGTGGAACTGTTGGATAACTTTTTTTTCGATGACATCACACTATAGGCATCTAGTCCCCTATAGTTACTCACTCTTCTGATATTTGTTATTTTCCTCTGCAATATTCAATATTCTTTAATAGAGAAATCATGACTTATTATTTTCTGTTAAAACCTTTGTTACGTAATTAAGTTATTTAAATAAATATCTTTTATTCCATAATATATATTTTTGTACATTCAAAGAACTTTGAGCCGTTACATACTTTATTATTTATATAACTTTAAATAACTACTTATACATATGTCTATTTGAGACTTCAAATTATTAATTTTTCTCTAAATTGTTATTTTATTTGCATTTCAGAGTGTCCATCACAGTGTGAATTTCCTAAGAATATTAAGATGTGCTTTGCTATAATGTTGAATAATGTATTACAGATATTTTGTTCATTTTATAATAAATTTCCGAAGTACATTTGTTCACATTCATCCCTACCCACTACAAAGGGAACAGTCCATCTTTTAAGGACCGAGTCATTGGACAGTTCTACACTTTCGATCCTATAAAAATAATAACAGTTTTATACATGATCGAAATTGAGAAAAATTAAAGGCTACCAATAGAGTTAACTAAAACTCTCAACAATTAAATGCCAGAAACCAAAATCAGCCTACTTTATTAATATTGAATTTACTCAACTTTTTGTATAAACTTCTCCGCAGTTTCCTCACCAATCCTCTACTTTTCCACTCAATGTTGTGGTTTTCTTGCGGGTCAAACCGATGGTCGTACAACTCCTGCCCGAACACCTTAGAGAAATCCCCTTTGAAAAGCCTGTAGTCAAAGGACACCCAAAGAGTGTACCGATAGCACAAGGAGCGCATGGAGTAACCCATGGCTATGGTCTCCTTCAGTCGTGGCTGGTCGGAGTCGGGAGCAATGCTCGGAGTTAGGGATGGCCGAGGATATTGCGATATGGCTATCCGACCTTTCCTAGTCTGACGCAGGCATCTTCTATCGCTGAAATTGGAGAATTTTCTAAGTTTGTATTTAGAGTTCTGAATTAAGATGGGTGAAAGACTTCTTCCTTCTGTACAAAGTTTTATAAAACTGTCCTTTGAAGTTTGGTCTCTGGCTAAATTATCACAACTTTTCACTTTTTGGATACCGGCCAAATCAGCGAGAGTCGGAAACAAATCCAGTAACTCGACTATTCCTTCATAGGAGTAATTTGAACGCATCTTGCCATAGTTCTGCGAGATTTTCTCTTCTTGAATTGGCAGGTTATGAACATCAAGATTAATTAATTCCGACTTTTTGTTGTTTCCAGGCCAGGAAGAAAAGTTTTGACGTAAATGTTTTCTGATGATTTTATATGCGCCTCTTTTGTGATCAGAAACTTTAGAAATGCTGTGCAGCTTTTTATAATTTGCCAAATGGGAGATGATGAAGGGAACTCTAGTAGAGACTTCGAAGTTACTGAACTTTGACCACTCTTGATGTTCACCTAGGGACCAACCTGAAAAAAGTACATTTTTGTGACTAACGATTAGGTATTGCATGCAAATTAGATTACATAATTTCAACTTTTCGAAGAAAAATGAACCTATGGCACTGGATATAAAGAAAATATATAAAATATTTTACATTCACTTAACAGTAGTGGACAAAATATAAGGGTAGGCAAAATCTAAATCTAAAACACACATTATTGAAATTTTCATATAGAGCTCATATGTATTCGTATGAAATTTCAAAGTATTTGGACGAATATTCTAGCAATAGTTCCATATTTTTCTTCAAACACTAAATTTTGCTCTGGTCAAAAGTTAGGGTAGCCATCAAAAGCTTTGAAATATTCCCGGATATTGGCAATTAACTTAATATTTTGCGAAATAATTCATTGCTATATCACTTCAATAAATCTTCTACCACTAAATTCTACAAATTTGGCACAATATGAAGGAGTTATTCATCCTCCAGAAATTTCCCCAATTCCTACACATTTCTTGTGTTTTTTCTCCGAGTACAGTCTCCAATTATTATCGAAACAATCTCAATTCGATTGAGGTCAGGACCCTGTGAAAGCCAGCTCATTAGAGCAATTTCTTCATCTTCTAATAGAGTCGTAACTTTTTTATCTGAGTAGTAGGGTACATTGTCCTGCTTGAAACTCTGTGGTTGAGGGTCAGCTGCTTGTTGATAGGGGAGAGTATGTTGACGAAAGAGCTGTTCAATACTTCTACAATGATTCCTCCGTGCAGACGAACAATGGGACCAGGTCCAACAGAAAAAATGACCCCTCAAACCATCACACTATCTCCTCCAAACTTAACCGTTTTCTTGACGCAGTTCAGAGTTAACATTTCCCCTACTTTACGTTCAATTCGTACTTTCCCATTAGAACCAAAGATTTCTAATTTTCTTTCATTTATCACTAGAATGTACTTTCGACTACTGATCAATCGACCAAACAACATGCTCATGATGAAACACAAGTAACACTTTCCGTTTCTTTTCAGAGATTAAAAGCTTCGATGTAGGGACAAATGATTGCAAACCAACTTGTTGAAGTCGAAGCGAAAAAGTAGACTGGGACACCGCACCACCAGACAGGAAATCTATCTAACGAAAAATTTGACCAGAAGTGTTGAAACTATCTTGCAAGCTACTTTGAAGACTTGCATGATCAGCAATGCTTTGGGAAGTTTACCATTCTTCGGTTTGGAATCAACAACTCCATACTGCCTTTGTTGAACCACAATATGTTGCGCAATCCTTTTGGACCTTCATGTGGCAATAGAAATCAATTGCAACGACAATTAGAGACTGTATCAGAGGGGAAACTTGTGGACATTTCTTGAGGATGAATAGAAGATGGATAACTCCTTCATATTGTGCAAAATTAGTAGAATTTTTGGTAGAAGATGTATTGAAGTGATATAGCAAAGAATTATTCGCAAAGTATTCCGTTAATTGCCAATATCCGGGAATATTTCAAAGTTTATGATGGCTACCCTTAACTTTTGACCAGAGCAAAATTTAGTGTTTGAAGAAAAATATGGAACTATTGCTAGAATATTCGTCCAAATGCTTTGAAATTTCATACGAATACATATGAGTTCTACATGAAAATACGTGCAAAATTTCAATAATAGGTGTTTTGCACTTTTTATGAAATTAAAGATTTAGATAACTTGTTCTTGCCTACCCTTATATTTTGTCCACTACTCTATACCTTCCTCTCCCAGAAGAGGGTTAAAAAAGTACTTTAACCTTTTACGTGAAAGGTAATTTGACTCCCGTTATATAATTCTTAGATGATGTAGTTAATTAAATAATATATCAATATTATGTAACTATGCAACACGAGTGTAGGATAAATTCATTAGTCTATCACTTTCAAAATATATCGCTTCAAAAGACAACTGCTGCAGCCGCTTCTACATCAGAAATGCCAAAGTTTCCTCACCATACTATAAATATTTTCAATTTCCTCACCATGGTCACCAACAAGAGCCACAATCGTGTCGGGGAAGTAGTGTGCAGTAGCGGAAAGTATCTCTCCAATCAACATGTCTGCGTAAGTAGTGGCCGCAAAGTAACTCTGTCGGATAAGTCTACGGAGAAGAAAATAGCATTCAAATGATGTACTAGCATATCACAATTTACATTTCTATATGAACATATCAGTCAACTAAGTCTCATGTCCAGTACCCTTCTTAGCTATTACTTCAAACTATTCAAATAAATGTTGCAAAGTAAAAGTTAAATTTCAAACATTGTATGAATTTAAGAGAACCATTGTCAACAAATTTGATTACTTGATATAAAATTAGATAAAATACTTGGTGTAAAATTAGTTGAATCGTTTTTGAAGTTTAGTGATAATTTTTATGACAGATTACCTAGCGTATAATTGGGGCATCTCATCGTAAGGGAAGGTAAGGTTGAGGGCCCCTATATCATCTCTACTCCGCAAGTCATTCCAGGGGTTGTAGGCAATGGGGGGGGAGGCGATGGGGGAGAAGGTGATTGGGGGCTACAGGGACATCTTGCAAGGGGAACAGATCTGCAGGATAAAAATTAGGGGTAAATTTTGTGATAATTAGCTACCATTAATTCTATTACTAATAGAAAACGATATCAACAATTTTAAGGTGCAAAAAAATAAGATAAATGACAGTCTAGCCCAGGGGTGGGCAAATGCAGCACTCAGTTCTATTTTGGTACTCAGAGCGGCACTCATGCCCACCAGGGAAAAGTGTTACATTTTCTTCCAAAGAAAATTTAGAAATTTTAGCCCTGACTGCTCTATAAATTGCAAGGAAAATATATAAGAGGATAGTCAACTAATTGAAGAACAGTATATTTGTAATGACCTTGATACTTTGATAGTCAATTTTATCCGTAATAAGGTATTTTTTGTTTATTGTTACAATAGTGTCGGTTTTTAATTTATTTACCTCTGTTTCTTTTAATCTAGATCAGTTAATTTTATATCTTTCATACGCTTGTCTAGGGACATTCAAACACTGTAGCCATAGTAATTTATCCTGTGAATTTGTAAGTTACTTATTAGTTATTATTACTTATGCAAGATAGCTTATTTTTGTTTTTATTGTGAATAATTTTCACATGAATAAAAAAATTATTATATATTATTTATTAATTCTTTTTAATGCAAATGATAAATCTCTACCAACATTTATGTTCAAAATATGTACCGTAGTACATGTACGTACTTCAATTAATCTACCACCCCGCTATATAATTACTCAGTATCCCTGCAATTTAAAAAAACGAAAAGAAAATTGGCACTGAGATTCCATCTTTCGGCACAGAAAAACACAACGTGTGCCCACCCCTGAACTCTAGCCTCTTACCTTTGAACTGTCGGGGATATTTTAGAGGAATATGAGGCTTGTGAAACCCAACAGCGAGGAAGAAAGGTTTGCTGGCTCTGCAGAGTTCATCTTCATTGCTTAAATTTGAGAAAGAAAATACTGAAATATTTCGACATGTTCTTTTTAGCTCACTGAATTTAAAGATATTGAATACGTTTTTGGTATTATTTCAATAAGTTTCCATTAATTATTATTAATACTTGTTAAGAAATAATTAGTTCTACAGGGTGGGGCGTAAGTTTGGAAGCAATTTTTCAAACATTAATATAATTCTTAAAAATAAGTTCCTAAGTAGGTGATAGGGTTTGAACTATAGTAGAGACACTACATTATGAAGTGGCAGTGATATTTTTTACAAAAATTTAGTCAATTCGAAAATGTCAGACAAAAGAGAAGCCATTGTTGCTCTACACCGTGCCGGGAAGTCAGATTCCGTCATTTCAAAGACTCTCTCAATAGCGAGATCGACTGTTTGGAAGTGTGTGAAGCGTTTTAATGAGAGAGGAGACTTGACTGATCGTCCAAGAAGTGGTAGACCATGCTCACAACGCACCAAACAACTGATAAAATGTGCCCGAGAGAAGATCAGGAGGAACCCGAAAAAGTCAATACGATTGTTAGCCAAAACAGCTAATGTGAATCCCAGAACAATGAGAAGAGTTGTCAAAGAAGACCTAAAGATGTCCTCTTTCATCCTCCAAAAGAGACAGACTCTGTCAGAAGCTGTAAAGAAAAAGAGATTGGAGAGAAGCAAAGCACTTCTGAGAGAATTGAAGTCTGGCACGGCTGGTGAAATTGTTTGGTCTGACGAAAAAATTTTCACAGTGGAAATGGCTCACAACCGGAGGAATGACAGAATAATTGGTAAAAGTGCAAATGACATCCCATACAACCAAAAAACTGTCCACAGAACCATGAAACCTGCTTCAGTAATGGTCTGGGCCGCCGTTTCAGAAACATGGAGATCTCCTTTAACTTTTGTGGAACAAGGCGCCAAAATCAATGCTAAATGTTATATTGAGAATATTTTGACGCCAATGTTGGAGTCAGCTAAGGATCACTTCGATAATGACACTCTATGGACATTTCAGCAAGACGGCGAGACTTCACATACTGCAAATGTCAGTCAAAACTGGTGCCATGACCATCTTCCACGGTTTTGGTCCAAAGAAATGTGGCCTCCCTGCTCCCCAGATGTTAATCCTATGGACTTTTCGGTATGGTCCATTTTTGAATCAAAGGCCTGTGGTAAATTCTATCGCAGTGTGGATGATTTAAAGCGTTCGCTCCAGAGATCTTGGAAGGTAATTTCACAAGAACAGTTGCGTGCCGCAGTAGGAGGAGTTCGGAGGAGATTTGAGGCTGTTATTAAAAACAAGGGGGGACATTTTGAATAAATTTATGATTTTTGAATTCTTAAAACCCTTATGTAATAATACATAACTGTAAATTATTAAATATATTTTTCGTTGGATTATAATATGCACTTTCATTTGCTTCCAAACTTACGCCCCACCCTGTAGATTCATATTAACATTCAATTTATCATCAGAGAGCAAATGTAAACTTGGAGAATTTTCTCTTGATAATTTACCTACATGAAAAATAGTAATGGACCTGGTATGAGCCCTTGAGCGACAGGTCTAAAATTAAAGTATTTAATATTGAAAAAGTAACTTTAATTTTGTACAGAAGGTGAACCTTATAAAAGATAAATTAAATCGATTAATTGAATTTGAACAATCATATTTTAAATAAAATATGATAATTTACGACTGCCATAGACAATTGTAGCGTCTCATTCAACATACACAAAATATTTTTATATCCTATATTTCAGAGCAACACTGATAAATTTAAATTTAACTAATATAAATACTATTAACATATATAATTATATATATTATCTTACCTACCCACATTTATCCCCTTCCATTGCCCACTGTGTGAGAGTCTTAATAGCCTGGTGAGTAGACTGAAGATCAGGCAGAGTCTTTTCAGGCAGATCAGATAACTGGTAAATGTGTATTTAATTAAAAATCATTTCAAGAGATATAATATTGTAAGACTATATCTCAGATTAATTATTACAGGACACACTATGTCGGATGAGTCCTTTACTCACCTCCACAGGACACACTATGTCGGATGAGTCCTTTACTCACCTCCACAGGACACACTATGTCGGATGAGTTCCTATGTTCTCCACACACAGGGTCGTTTTTGTTAGCTTGAGTACTGGGGTGGAAAACCATTTCAGACCAACTGTACGGTTCATCGTCACTGTAATTACTCACGATGCCTGTAAACACGAGGAGTTATGATTATAATATCTATATTGTATCTTATATTTATAAGTTACTCAAAAGTGGACATAACAACAAAAATTCTAGGACAAATACAGCCTCGTGCGAAGAAAAATAAAATAAACGGTCAAAAAATCAGTAAATGAACGGTCTAACCTTATATAAATAATTTTCCGGCTGTGTTTTTAAATTAATTTTGCACAGCGGTTTTTTTTTACATGATTTTTTTAATTCTCTCCACGAGGGTTTTTTATCCAATAACCGAACAACACACCAGGGTGGAATATCTTTCCGATGTTAGCTGTTTTGTAGCCGTGATTTTTGAAATGCTCAGGCATGGAGGTGAAGTTGTTGTTCTCCCTCCAGTAGCTGTGGACATCCACCAACTTGGTGGAGTCTGGACGGCGTGACGTGAGCATTGACGTACGACTGGGACCACAGAGAGCTTGCTGGGAAAGGTGAAAATCTTAAGGGCCGTACACACGTAGGGTTTTTTAAGTCTATAAGCTCCTCCTACTTTTTCCACGAGAATATAAGAAAAAACGATATAATTATTATTTATTTTAGTTGGTATCCATGATACCTGCAATTATCAGAAGCTTAGCTCAGCAAAAAGTCTGGTGGAAAAACTTTAAAAAAAACCTACGTGTGTACGGCCTTTTATCATATAAACTGAAATGGGGTTAACATTTCCATGAAGAAAACAGGTTTAAATTAATAAAACTATTTCCAACAATTTTGTTCAGACCCTAAAACTCAAATGACGTCACAATATATTATGTGACGTCATAAATCAGAATATTGGTAGAAATAGTTTCAGCTCGAAATATTGCAGTGAGATATAATCGTAGTTTAATGATTAAAATAGATTTCGTTCTGAATCTTATCAAATTATACTCGTCGTGTAATTATACATTTTTTTTCTTGTCCTCTTCTTAAAATGCGCCATAAAGCATGGACAACGAATTGAATGTATCCGAAACGTATTGAATGTATCCGAAACGTATTGAATGTATCCGAAACGTATTGAATGTATCCGAAACGTATTGAATGTATCCGAAACGTATTGAATGTATCCGAAACGTATTGAATGTATCCGAAACGTATTGAATGTATCCGAAACGTATTGAAGCTGTGATGGAAGCTAAATGGGGTCCAACGCCATATTGAATAAAGTTTCTCCAATTTTAACAAGTGTGACAATTAAATTTGACAACCCCCGTATATTTTATTCTTTCTTTTTAATGAAAAAATATCGTCTTTCTAAACAGAAAATATATCTTAGAGAAATTTACATACCTGGGTATAGGCCCGATCAAACCTCACCCCTGTCTCTGCCAAGGCATCCATGTGGGGGGTGATGGCCAGAGGGTCCCCATAGCACCCCAAAGAGGTCCTCAAGTCATCCACCATAATGAGGAGCACGTTAGGGTGGGTGTGACACGAACCAAACACAACTAACAGTGATAGAGTGATGAGGGAGGGAATAAATGATAACATATTGTGAGCTGGAGAGGTAAGAGGAGAAGTAAATTATTTAGAAAAGGTTGCAAGAAGACATAATATTTAAGTTTTACTTAACGATTATTTCTTTGATACCTGTCTACTGAGTACTGAGCCATAAAGACAATATAATAATTAATTTAGTAAAATGTTCAACGTCTGCTTTGGAACCAAAGGCCATGTCGCTGACCTCAAAAGGAAATTAAATACAAAGGACTGGAAGAGGCAGTCGGTAAGGAAAGTGGCTCAATGAGCAGTCACCTACCACCAGTTGGTGACAAGCCTATGGATGCAGAAAAGCTACTCCGAGAATGCAGTCACTTACCAAGGAATGTGACGAAAAGGAACACAAGCACCGGTGACTGCATTCACGAATCTAAGAGGAAAATTAAGAGGTGATAGTAAATACCCAACGTCCTCTTCCTTTTTCTCCAGGAAACACCGGCACATCACAACATATTTTACCATATCAGCTGGTGTGAGTTTTCTCTCGATCTGTGTCCTGTGTGGGTAAAGATAAAGATCCTTGAACGAGATTCTTTGCACCGATGAACGTGAAATAAACAGCTCTTGCCTTCGTCATCGGATGGTCTTTTTCTGACTCCTTCCAACAGAATATCTCACAGCATTCACACTGTCAGGAGATCTTACAGACAGCTTCCGGTAAGATTGGGTGGGTCTGCCTTCTTGTTGATGTTGTTGACTGATTCTGTGGCTTTAAATTTGTGAACCCAACTATAGATTTCTGGAGATAACTGTTAAAGTGAACCTTCCGATGATATTAGGCTTGCACCGTTTTGAATGATTTCGTCTCCAAATGATATTGACGCAAAATACTTTTAACTCTTTTGACTTAGGCATTCTAAATTTATCTGATTATAAATTTTTCGTTGTTATGGTCTCCCCTTTGCAAATAAAAAACATAGTTAGGCTCAGTTATTAGTACTAACATGGGTTGCAAGTATTCTAGGACACCATGAAAAACTACAACTCATTTCAAATTTGGTTCAATATTTTTATTGCAATATGTAATTAAATACTTACTTTGCAATAATGACCATAAAGCCCCTCAATGAGTAACTGTGATTCCCTTGGGATTGTTAAGGCCCATGTAGCCACCAGAGGCAAACCATGAGGGGAAAAAAGAACGAAATGCCAACTCAGTCTACAAATGCAGAGTAACTTGTCCGCTATTGAGTGGGGAAAGTTCCAAGTTATCGGACAGTAGCACATTTTCGATCATAAAATACACTTGAATATTTTAGCTCTTTATTTTATTTGGTATCCATGATACCTGCAGGTATCATGGATACCAATTAAAATTAAGAGATAAAATGTTAAAAAAAATTCATCATGCCTGACCGAAAATGTGGAATTGTTCGATAACTGGCAATTTACCATACCTCTTTCAAAAATTAGTTTCCTCCAAAATACATTTTCATAGAATCAAATTAATTTTCAATTTTTAATGTCAGTCACCATCATTTCCAATAGTACTAAATTTTTAATATAAATGATTCTCGGAAAAAAAGTTTATATTTTAATTTTTTACTCTGCAGCGTTTAAAATAGTTGACATGAATTTTAATAAATTAAAGTATACATTTTATGTCTCGTTTAATTACAGGCAGTCCCGCTTGTATTGCCAAAATCACGACTCAGTCTTATTACAAAATGGTAATAAGAGAGAGATGTGACTCGATGTTATATAATTGTCACTCCTTAACATTTCATTTTCTACGAGCAAAAATTAAAGAAAATGGTTTTGAGGCCTCAACTTGGCGTATAGTGAAATGGTGACAGTTCAAAAAAGCTAATGAATAAAAATCTAACCACAGCTTAACTCTCACTCAGTATAGGTCAGTAATTAATTTGATACTTTGATTTATATAATTGTAATACACTGAACAAACAGTACATTTTGCACCGTGAAATAGATTTGGCAGTAAAGCAAATTTAAAGTCATTGATTGGTTCTACATTTTAAGACACGCAAAAAAAACATAATTATTATTTAACATCAAGTTAAATTGATGTTCATTATAGCTGCAGGTATATAAATCAAAGTAATGAAACTATCAAAGTAGAGCTAATTAGTAATTACTCACCTGTACTGAGTGGAGTTGAGATATGGATGAATTTTAATGCATTCACTACTGTGAACTTTATTCACAGAGTTTTCACCATTTCAATATTCACTAAGTCGAGCCTTCAAAACCATTTTCTTTCATTGTAACTCATAGAAAATGAAACGTTCAAGGGATTACAATTATATAACAGCTCAAGTCATACCCCGCTCTATTACCATTTAAATAATAGTGAGACCTGTCCGTACTTCACTAAATACTAGTTAGGTATGAAATGAGACAATATTTAGAGTTATTTTTATTATCGTCCAAAAGAAACAAAGATATAAACCTGCCTTATTATGCACAGAAATTAACTAACTGTCTTAAGCTTTGAACACAAGAAATTATGTCTAGATTCAAAAGTACAAAAATACTGGAATAAAAAGGGAGGGAACGCTATTTTATTTAGGAATGAGAACAAAATTCTCATGGTGGTAATAGTAGCTACCAAGTTAGAATAGTAGCTACCAAGTTGGAATAGTAGCTACCAAGTTGGAATAGTAGCTACCAAGTTGGAATAGTAGCTACCAAGTTGGAATAGTAGCTACCAAGTTGGAATAGTAGCTACCAAGTTGGAATAGTAGCTACCAAGTTGGAATAGTGCTACCAAGTTGGAATAGTAGCTACCAAGTTAAAATAGTAGCTACCAAGTTAAAATAGTAGCTACCAAGTTAAAATAGTAGCTACCAAGAGGTGATGGTCCAAAATAGGAATGGTAAAAAAATTCAAATAAAAATAAGAGGTTGGCTCTCCTGTAGCTAAGTCATAGAATAAATTAACTAAAAGTTTTTACTTAAAAGAAAATGCTTAAAATAACTAACATTAATATACACAGACACACGGTAAGAAATAACAGGTAAATACAATTAAAATGCTATACAGGTATGAAGTCAGGCAATACTAGTAGAATAAAGTATCAATTACCAGTTAATTAAATACCAAATGAAAACTTGAAGAGGTTGATATTTTAAAAAAGAATTACAAATTTTTAACGTTTTTTTTAACTTTCATTTGGTATATGTAAACATCTGGTAATTGGTACTTTATCCTATATTAAAATTAAAATAGACAATAATAAGTAATTTGGCAAGTGGATACTAGGGTTTCAATTTTATGAATGCTAGGATGTTATCCATTGGATGTTAGGGAGTAAACTGAAAAATAAATTAAAACTTATTATAGAAAGTTAAATTTTTCCTGGTGAGAATTAAAATGGAAAGTTGATATTAAAAATAGTTGATATTAAATAAAAAAGTAGTTAAATAGATCCAAAAACTGTCAAAGTTATAAAGGCTATTGTTACACTTGGTCAAACTAACGTTAAACTGAATAAATACAAGAAAAAACACACTGTCAGGCTATGTACAAATAATACCTACATGGGAAAATAATATACCCACCTACCCGGGAAACTAATATACCTACCAACCGGGGAAAATAATATACCCACCTACCCGGGAAACTAATATACCTACCAACATGGAAAATAATATACCCACCCACCTAGGAAAACTAATACCAACTTACCTGTGAAACTAATACCTACCTACATGAGAAAATAATACCTAGCTACTTGGGAAAACAATACCAACCTGGGAAAATAATTACTTCCAAAGAAATCATAAGGAAAATAGTAACTAATTATTATCTAATAAGTAAAATAATAGGCATATTAAGTAGGTAAATAATTTAAATGATGTTTTTACATTATGAAGGAATGGCACCAAAATTGCCACTAGACTCTTAGGTTAAAATAGAAAAAAAAATATCTCAATTTAGAGATACAAATTGTCGCAAGAATGGAAGTTACAGTTGTTGTTAGATTAGAAGTTACATCTGTATTAGAAGTTACATCTGTATTAAGAGTTACATCTGTATTAGAAGTTCCAGAGTTCTAAATAGCATCAGAAAACAAGTGACACTGCAGTAAAATATTGCCAGGGGTTATCCAAGAGAGAGTCAGACAGTTCAACATTTTCAGTCATACAAAAAAGTATATAATTTAACTTAATATTTTATATGGAATCCATGATACCTGCAGGTATCATGGATACGAAATGAAACAACGGGCTAAATTATATGCTTTACTCGTATGACCGAAAATGTGGAACTGTCCGATAATTCATGTCACCCTATACATACTCTCGATATCTGGTAATTTGGCAGCGCTTGCTATCTGAAATTAATATTCTAAAATATGAAACTAGAACAGAAATTCTAGAAGAGTAAAATAATATATAATAGAACTAAACTGGAGATGGAATTTGAAAATACAAAAATCTCACAAAAATATTTTAAGGATGAAATATTATGAACTACCAAAAACATTTTGAAATTTCTTACCAATATTATTAAACATTTTATGAAGATGTAGACAGATTTCTTACCTTACTATTGAGAAGCAAGTATAGCAATCCTAATTATAAGTAAAGGAGATCAGATCAGACTAACTGAGATTCTGAAGGTATAACTTACAACTATAACAGCCTAGAGTAAGAAAAATAGATAACTTTTTCACACGGAAAACTTCATCTTTTCATCAAGAAAAAATGAGAGCCATTTATATCGATATCTTCTTTTAATGGTAAATAACTTATAAAGATAGTCTGAGACGTGACATCAGATCTAAAAGTCAGTATATCGCTTGGTCAATGGAAGAAAAATGAGTAAAGCCGAGTAGCTAAACGGAAGCTTTTGAGTGAACGACAGATTTAGAGCGATAGACTATCGCTCTGAATCTGTCGTAAAACTTTCAGTTGAACACGCAGCTCAATTCCTATCATTATATTTACAACATTAGTTAAAATGCCCTAAAGAACTAGCAATAAAAATATATAAAAATAATCTATTTATAGTTACATTAAAAAGTTGGCATTTCTGTAGAAATTACGATCTACTTATTTACAGTGTAACTAGCTAGTAAAATACTGGAATCAGTTCATGCCTCCATAGATTGTGCGTTCCTTTATTTTGATATGTCGTATCTTTCGACTTTCATCTCTTATAATTAGATCTAAAAAAGGTAAAAAAGTGGAAAATGCAAATGGAAAGACACTTGAGCACTTGGTAAAAACATATTTAGGCACATAAACTTGCGTACAAAAATTTGTTGTCTAGGAATAATTATTTTGTTTATATTTATTAGCTACGCATGAAGAGCTGCTCCACTCATAACAAGCTCCTCCCTCCACTCACGACAAGCTCCTCCCTCCACTCACGACAATCTCCTCCCTCCACTCACGACAATCTCCTCCCTCCACCCATAGCTACTCATGAATTGTGCTCATAGAAAAGTGCCATAAATTTTCTAATTACATAACCTAACCTAATCAGAAAAATAATAGCAATCTATCCACTAGGTTCTAATAGATTTACCCTAGATATCTCATCTATATAGAAGACTCTATTGATGAATTGCCATTGCCTCCTTTCATGGGGGGTGGGGGCGGGGCATGGTTAGGTTTAGTGAGGGTGGAGCGTGAGGATCTTGAAGAGAGGGTGGATGCGTTAGAGGAAGTGGAAGACAAAGGCTGTCTGTACCTCACTCCGCCCATACCAGCATACTGTTGCTGTAGCAGCTGCTGCTGTAGGTGTAACTGCTGCTGCTGCATCATGTGCTGATAGATTTGCTGCTGTTGTTCAGCAAGCATCTGCTGCTGAACAGCAGGAGTGAGAATGTGGTCAGACTGCATCTGCTGCTGTAGGAGAAGTTGCTGCATTGCTGCTGCAGGGTTCATAATTGGAGGCTGATAATACTGTTGCTGGAAGAGCTGCTGTTGAAGCAGTTGCTGCTCCTGAAGGGATAGTTGTGGGGGCATGGGAGGAGCCATTGTGGGTCTTGAGGCTCCAAGAATGGGGGTGGATGGGGACCCCACCACAGTAGCCACTGGTCTTCTCCCTTCGAATGTTCTTGGACTTGGTGGAGTCATGGTATTCCTGTTCATAGATTTGTAGTTTGGATTGTCATTGATGACAGCTGGTCTGGGTGGCACAGCAGGTTTAGTCTTTCCTAAAGTGTTGCCGGGAGTGGAATGGGTTGAGGCGAGAGAGGTTGGCATGTACGGGACCACAGTGCCGTTCACACCAACAGATGTCACGGGACTAGCAGGTCCTGATGAGGCAGTAGATGGGGACTGTGTTGACATAGGTGTGAAAGAACTAAAGTTAGGATGAATGAAGCCATTGGAGGCAGGAGGAGTAGCTCTGTTCTCCCCACCATTTGGATAAACAGAACTAGGGCCAATTTCAAACTGAGAGTTCTGTGGTTGATGAGCGTCAGGCTGTTTTGTTCCGTAAGCAGATGCAGGGATAAAGTCAGGTGTTCTGTCATCACTCCTAGCACTGGCTTCTACTACTTTCCCACCAGACATCTGCTGCCTGGGCATGGGTTGTGATGTCACGACCTCAGGAACAGAATTACCAGACTGAGTGCTGTTCATTCTAGCTGCCATCTTGCGAGCCATCTCTTCCAAATCTATGTACTCGTCTCTGTGCTGGGGTGGTATGTCTTCATCAGCAATGTGGTATCTTGATCCATGGCGTGACATTTGGCCATTACCAATGCCTGAGAGAGAAGCCATAGAAGCTGATCGTCTGTTGGAGTCATAATTCTGACTTTCATCGATATTGTGGAGAGAAGCAAGGCTAGCAGTCTTGGCATTCCTCATTTTCACAGGATGATCACCACCATCAGGATGGTTAGACACACCCCCAGCTTTGTTCAGAGAGACGACACTGCCAGTCTTCCGTACTCTGCTCATGACAAAGTCCTTTACCTTGCTGTACAGTGGTTCTGGTTCTTCCTCCTCTTTGGAGTCTGTCCTATCTTTGCCAGCAAGAGCAATGCTCAGTCTGAGGAAGGGCTTCTGCAAGAAAGATAGAGGATCCACATAGATTGACCGAGGTGCATCTGGCTGCTTGCGTCTTTCAGGCTCAGGTGAAGGAGGTGCTTCAGGTACAGGTTCACATTCTATTTCGTCAGTGATGGGTGTCCCATCTTCAAATACTGGAACGTGATACATTGCAGACCCTGGAGCACCAGGCAGTTGAGGAGGAGGTGGAGCTGGTCGTGTTGGTCTCCTCTCCATGGTCGAGAGGTGCTGCATATCCACGGGCATGATGGCAGGCAGGTTGTTCATGTTCTGCAAGTTGTAGGCATTGTTTAGTTCACCACCTTCACTATCCCCAGAGTGGGAACTGGATGGTTGGTTTTTCCTTTTACCAAAATAAGGGGTAGAATAGATATTCTTTCTCCTCCACATTAAATCACAATCAAAGAATTCACAACAATCCTGCACGGGCTCGCTCAAGCAAAACCGCATGCAGGGATTGCCTCTCCTACGGCGGTGGCCTCTTATTTCATGATCAGTTGATCTGTTAACATTCATGTCACTTACCCAAGTCTCATCAAATCCTGCATGGTAATCATTGCCCGCAGGTGGGTAGACCCCATTGAAGTTGCCATTGTCCTCAGTCCGCTTCTTCTTTTTCTTTTTGAAGCAGTGCAGACATCCATCACAGGGACTCTGTTTGGTCTGTTCATAGCCTTTGTAGATGCAGTAGATGGCGATCAGAAGAATGAGAAGAACAAAGATGGAGATGCCTCCTATTTTGTACGCGTCAAGAGTCACCTGCTTTCGTAAGTCATCGGCAATGCTGCAGTGCTTGTATTTGAGAATAGACTTAGCATTCTTCTGATTGTGACTGGAGTAGCTGAATTTGCAGAGGCAGTCATGAAAGGCTATGGTTGTGTTGCTGTATTGCTCACCACAGCGTTTCAGAGGATTCTCTGTGTACCTGAAAGAAAAAGTTAAGTTAAAAAAAAATAGAAAACAAAAATATAAATAAAATAGTCAGAAAATAAGAGGCACTAATGCTCAGTGAAAAACAAAAAACATAACATTGCTACAGTATAAAATATTAGGAATTTGTCTGAACATAAAATTACAGACAAGACAGATGACTTCAGATAGAAATGCATCTGCTACAAAAGAGTGAGCATATCTCACATGTCTTAGAGACCCAATTATGCAGAGTGGAGTTCTACCACAAGGTCTTGAAGTATAAGAAGCTAAGAACTGAATAATAATAATCATGAAATAATATTAATGGATTTAAAAGCTGAATTTTAAAGAGCTTTTTCTGTTCATCAATTGTGATAGATTTGTTTGTGGTCGGATATTATTTACTGGCCACAATATTTATCATATTTAATATGCCAAATGTTAATGACATACCAGTTTTGATCACTATGGTCATCTGATTAATTGATGTTTAGATGGTATGTACATCAGTTTGCTCAAAAGTCTTAAGAGATTATTCTGCGAACATGCACAGATGAAGAAACAAATTGTACATTTGGGAATTATAATTTCTACCAGATAAATATTGAGTTTATGTATCTATATAGATTAGCCAAGCAAGACAATTGATGATAAAATTCAGCCTATTCAGTGTCTTATAGCTGCATCAGTGCATGATGTTCGTATGTAGTTGAATGAAACAATTATTGTAACATACTGTGTTACATACAAGCAAACTTATATTTTGTAATGCCAAATAAAGTTTGGCATTAAAAGATATTTTTCCAGTACCAACCAGAAGTTTGGAGCAAAATGTCTGTATTGTTGTCAGTTGGTACAAGCTGCTACATATATGTGTAACATTTAACAAAGGAATACTCATTTTATGTATCGGAATCGCCATCAAATTTTGGTGATCCAATTCCCGATACCTTGAAAAACCCTGATTCTCTGATTATTCAGATACAATTTTAATACACTGAGAGTCAAATAAACTAGGAGCAAATTACCTAGAGCCAGATCTGTTACACTAGTGTCAGAGATTCAGTAATCTCTAAGTAGCTATCTAGGTAAGGTATTTTGAACTTGGTATTAAATTAATTTCAATAAAAGGATCATATCTTCAATCCATAAATCTGTTATGGACAAGGTCCAAATTATAACCTTACTACCTATATCTAAACTAATAATTCGAATAGCTTCTTCATTTGTCTCACAGGTCACTGCATTGATGCAAACTTCAATCAAATGCCCATTAGTATATGCATGAAACCTTTTCCTGGTAGTCATACTGCTATGAATATAACATCGTCAATCTTGCAAGATAAATACAAAAAATTCAATGTGCCGAAATAAAAAAATCATCTCACAGTAAGAGATAAAGGTTCTTATGTTAATAAAGGTATTGCAGATACAGATCTTTCTTCCCTCTCATGTTCTCCACACACTTTGCAGCTCATCATAAGTGATTCAATATTTTTGCAGCAAATTCTAAGAAATCATTGCAAGTTGCCAAAAGAATCACTTGGCATTTCAGTCACTCTCAGTTAGCATATACAATACTTTACAAACTGCAAAAACAGCATATTCTGCCAATTCACAGATGATTCAAGATGTACCAAGAGTCCAAGACATCATATTGTGCGTGAAATGAACTACCCCTCATTGAGAGAGAGGTAGCAGATTTTTATTTGTTACCTCCTTGACCCATGAATTATTCAACTTATGTCTGATTGATTTTCAGCTGTTGATTCTACAGCTGGTTGTAATTTAACACTTTATTTGAAAACTAACAAAAATTTATGATCAATTGGCTAATAATAATATTCTGTAGATTAATAATTATGAAAAAACAATACAAAATTTTCATTGTACAAAGTATATCATAATAGCTAGCAATCCCACCTATATTTTTTATTTTAACAAAATTATATTTATTAGTTTTCATCAAAGAAGTCAAATTTTCAAATAAATGTTATATAATTGTGAAATTTACATCAACTTCATGAATATTGTATTCAGTTGGAAGTAAGTTACATGCATTTATAACATGACTTTCACTTTTTAAACTTATTGTTTTACCTTCTAATAGCTGATAGATGTGGCCTCATTTTTCACACTTATAATTTTTTAAATTGATTAGAATTTAAATTGACACCTTAAATTTTTGTTTAGAGGTCAACTGTTCATTATTAAACTTATAGCTCTATAACTTACATATTTAGATTCCTTATGCAGTTTTGATTTCCAATATGTTTAACTGAAAATAAATGACAATTTGTACTTTCAAGTTATTGTCCACTGAACGTACATGACCTCAAAATGACCAGGTGTCATTTTGAGACACCTTGACCTATGGATGGATTTAACACTTTCACCGCCTCGTGCGCCACACGTGGTACACAGCTAACTTGCTCAACTGGCATCATGTACCACCAGAGGTACACGAGAACACTTTTTTGTTATTTTTAAAATTGAATTTTCTCCTAACATTTATAAGACTAGTGTTAGAAAAGTATGGAATAAAAATTGTAATATATAATTTGTCAATTTTTTTTTACATATTTATGACTAGAAATATCAGAAAAATATGTTAAAAAACAAATGAAACTAGAC
Organism: Caprella mutica; assembly: GCA_947561585.1. Lineage (NCBI taxonomy): Eukaryota > Metazoa > Arthropoda > Malacostraca > Amphipoda > Caprellidae > Caprella > Caprella mutica. Next base: position 181,761 of record CANNZV010000348.1, on the reverse strand, counting down.
TAGTGTTAGAAAAGTATGGAATAAAAATTGTAATATATAATTTGTCAATTTTTTTTTACATATTTATGACTAGAAATATCAGAAAAATATGTTAAAAAACAAATGAAACATCTGTATATGTATGCAAATAAAACATAGATGCATGTTCGGTATTAACGTCTTATCTCTAGTTGCGGTGAAAGTGTTACCAATATCTCCACATAAACCAAATTCCATCAAAATTCAAGAGATGAGGGTGTTATGCTCTAGGTGATCTCGCAGAGAATGTCTCATAAAATATGAGAGGGTTGACACTAAGCTTTGAAATAATGTCCACAAAAATGATTTCAAGTCATCACCCCAATTGACGGATAAAGGTTGTTATACATTCATTTCTACATGATAAAAGCTACAAATGATACAAATCATTTGGAGACCATTTGTAATGATACAATTAAAATAACAGGCAATTATATTGTAAGAAATATCACTAAAAATAAATACGGTTTGTATAATAGATAAAATTAATGTATAATTTTCTATGTGCTCAGAAAAATGTATTATTGAACATAATGCCTTGTAAATTGATTTAAATCAAAGAAATGGTGTTTGTATTTTGAATTCAGAATACCAACAAGTTAGTATTCTGGACTCATTTGGTATTCTGGAACGCTGATGAAAGCAGAGATTTACGCATGATTGCAACTGTCTCCAGAGCAACATTTTTGTCTCTTAAATCAAGTTAAGTCGTAAAACAAGTTGGTATTCCGGACTTGAACAAGACTAATTGACTTGATGGTATGCCTGGAGCATAGTTACATGAAGAGTTGTCAATGACTTAATGAAAAGTTCTTTGAGCTTTAAAATTTCCAACAAATATATTTAAACCAAATTCTTGGTCCCCAAAGTGGCTAGCAGACAGGCAGAATTGCCTTACTACAAAACATGACATATCAGCCAAGATATGAACAGTACTGGGCATGAGGCTGTTCTGATTTTGAATAATGTTATAAATAATTATGTAGTGTACCTACAGGATGGTACTCGTTGCTACCCCAGTCTGCAATGTGAGCCCAATTACTAGATATATTTTTTTTGCGGCAATTTCTCTCGAAGATTTTCAAATTTATCTCCAAAATGACCAAAATTCTCAAAAAAACTGTCCAATAATTACATGTTAACACAGGAATTAATTAGTAAATTTTCACCAGATAATTCAGGGGGCCAATTTCAAGGCCTCATTTGTCTCGAGATAAACAGCACAAATTAACCCATCTTCTGTAGATTGGATGATACCAAGAACTACTGGGGGCTTTCTAGTCCCATGGTCCCACCAACGTGAACTAGTGTAATTCACGTGACACAATTCAACGAGAAACAATTCTTTCTCTTGAAACTTTTAACACATTTTATATAATTATATGAATTGGGAGAAATATTGATTTTGAGGAAAAAAGTTATGGGTGAGAGTTACCACTCAGGAATAAAAGACAAATATTTTACAACTTATCATCAATGCTTAAAGGTACGAGTGAGATACTTTCCTTGAATTCATTTTTTTAGAAAGTTTCCAGCTGATCTGTATTTCAAAATTTGATCATTTTGATGAAAAAGCCTCAATGACTTTTACAGAAAGCTGAAAAAACAGACATATTATTATACCAGTCTGTATTTGGTGCACAAAATTCCACTGGCTTGTAAAAAAGGTGAAAAAATCCACTAACAATTTCCAATAATTTGGCTGATCCACCAACATTTTCCAAATTTATCCACCGAAAATTGATGGTAACATCGAAGTAAATAGCTAAAAATCCACTGACTTTGCTAGAATATTATTTTTATAGGGACAAAATTCTACAAACAAGTCAGTGGAATGGGACATATACAAAATAATTTTGCTGATTGTACAACATTTTCTACTTTTAGCTACCAAAAAATAATAGTAAAAGGAATATAGAGCTAAAAATCTACCAACTTTGCAAGAATATTATTATCAGAGGAAATAATTCCACCGACAAGTTGGTGGAATTTACTATGGAATACAGTCTGGGGCTCTAGCCCAGGCATAATTCAAAACATAATTTAACTAAATATATGTAACTATAAAAAGAAATTAGGGATTATTTGAACATAATTCGTGACATGAGAAATATTTCATGAATTATGATATTATTCTATGGAGTGGCAAAATTTCAAAATAATAATCCAAACATGGTCAGTAATAATAATCCAGTCTGCAAAAGATGCATGAAGTTTAACCGGCAACTATTGAGGCTTTGAAATTAGTCTCCTGAATCATCCGGCGACCATTTTCTATTTAATTTCTATGTTTATATATAATTATTGGTGAGTATTTTGAGATTTTTGGCTATTTTTGAGAGAAATTTGAGAGAAATTGTTCCAAAATTAAATATCTGGAGACTGATTGTTTATCCTTTCAACTTTGCAGCCTTTACAGACTGGGCCAGTATTTGGTCTAAAAGCTGAAAAATCCACTATCAATTACCAATAATAAATTAGCTGATCTACAAACATTTTCCTAATTTATCCATCAAAAATTATTGGTAACATAGGAATACTTTGCTAGAATATTAATTTCAAAGGGGGAAAAATTCCACTGACAGGTCAGCCAAATAAGATAGTATGACTTATAAACTCACCACATGTCTCTCCAGCTGCCTCCAAAAATCACAAAATTTCTCTCCAAAGTGATCAATTTATAATAAATTCACTCAAAAATAACATTGTAGGCTGTAGCATAGGAGAAAAATAGATATTTCTCGCCATTTGCAATTGAAGGGCTCAAAATAACTGCCACATACTCGCCATTAAAATGGCAAGTAGGGACATGCCTTATTATCTGGCTAGTCAGTGAAATTTAGAAACTCTTCATAATGTGTCTCTTGTTCCGCAGAGATTTTAATTTGAGAGACTGTCCATGTTTTAAAGTATGGACAAAGTCACCAGTATATTGGCAACTTTAGAGGGGTTAAAAAAGTTGAAAAACATGTAAATAACAAGTAAATCACTCCCACAATAGCTTCAAAAGATGCACATGCATCAGACATGAAACATAATGATGTTTTCAAGTGTAAAATTTTTGCTAGGAAGACAAATTTCTTCTTTAAAGTGTCTTAAAATGTGGCAACCTGGATCCATTTTCTCAGTATCTCCTGCAGCTAAATTAAAGGTAACATAGGAATTATTTCAAAATATCCCACAGCTAAATAATCATATTAATGGTTACATAGAAATTAATTAAAGATCTCTCACAGTCAGCAGAGATAATATTTCTAAAATTGTGCTCAGATTTGTCGCAGAGAGTCTTAAAAAAATGTTCCATATTCTGCAGTCTGGACCATGAAATACAGTCTGGAAGACTGGAACACTCAGCACTGGGCCACTGGCCAGTCTGTATTTGGTGATCCCACCAACTTTCTCAAAAAGCTGAAAAAATCTACCATAAATTTCCAGTAATTTGGCTGATCTACCAACATTTTCGGATTTTCCCAATTTATCCACCGAAAATTAATGGTAACATAGGAATAAATAGCTAAAGATCCACAGACTTTGCCAGAATATTATTTTCAGAGGGGAAAAATTCCACCGACATGTCGGTGGAATTTACCATGAAATATGCCGTATTTCATGGTAAATTATACCTAATGCAATGGTAAGCATTATACCTAATACCAGTCAGTATTTAATACGGACTGGTATTAGGTATAATGCTTCACTAATACTAAGCAGGCCAAGTAAAATAGTATGTCTCATAAACTCACCATTTGTCTCTCCAGCTCTCTCCAAAATTCAACAAATTCTCTCCAAAATGATCAAATTTTCATAGGGTCAAGCAGGTAAATTGCGGCCCAACTAAAATAGTATGTCTCATAAACTCACCATTTGTCTCTCCAGCTCTCTTCAAAATTCAAGAAATTCTCTCCAAAATAATCAAATTTTCATAAATTTTCTCCAAAATAACATTGTAGCATAGGAGAAAAATAGATAAAACTCGCCATTTGCAATTGAAGGGCTCAAAATAACTGTCACAAACTCGCCATTAAAATGGCTAGTTTGGACATGCTTTATTACTTGGATTGCGGCCCACTAACTAACTGCGGCCTCTGACAACAGAAATACCATAGCTTCAAAACACACGTTAAATACATAAAGTAATAAATTATAGCGTGCACTGTGCTTATTTTGATAGCTATGCAAAATTTTAATGTAATTTCGATTCAGAATGTTTTAGACATTCTTGAGAGGGCCGCAATTAAAAATTAAAGGACCGCAATTTACCTACGTGACCCTAAATTCTCTCCAAAATAACATTGTAGCATAGGAGAAAAATAGATAAAACTCGCCATTTGCATTTGAAGGTCTCAAAATAACTGTAACAAACTCGCCATTAAAATGGCGAGTTTGGACATGCTTTATTACTTGGTAAGCAGGGTTAATAATTAATAAACTTCACAGTTGAGTATTCATGACTCGAGTAACTCTGCTATAATTTGAGTTTTCCACTCTGGTCTCTGCGGGAGTTTATTATTGAATTTTAGAAATTGGAGATCTTGAATTAATTCATATAATCCTATGTAACCATTAATTTAGCTGCGGGAGATTCTGAGTCTGCTACTGAGAGTCAGAGAGTAACTGTCTCTCAAATTAAAATCTCTGCAGGAGAAGATACACATTCTGCAAACTGGAGCTGGTGGTGCACTGGGAATTTTCTGAATTAGGAAATATCAAATATGTTTTTATTTATGCAATCTGCAGAGTGCCCAGTGGATGATTTACAGGTACTGAACAGAATTAAAACTTGATTGGACACTTGAGCTTTCCAGCATTAAGTTTATTAAAGAATATTCAATAAAAAAATTAACACTAAATGTTTGGGTACCGCAATTTATGACAGTTGGTACGAAATGAAAATCATAGAACCACATAGGCTACCTACTTAGTAACTCTCTTGAAGTTATTAAAGCTGCAATACAATAGCAATTAACGTCTTAATCTTAGTGGTTAGAGAAGAAACCTCTCAACCACAATATTAATTAATTCAAAAGTACCTCGGTAAGGAGGTAGGTTTTCAAATGTCTCATGCCTGAGGTATGTCCTCCATGCGGAAAGATATCATTGGGAAATTTTGAAAATATAGCTACTTAAACAATATTCTACAGCGCTAATATTTACATATTTAATAAGGATATCTTAATCATGTAGGAACAACTTACCACCGTGGACTCATTTCACACAATACAGGTATATAAATAAAAACTAGATTAAAAAGGGAGCAAAGCACCTGCTCCGCTTCATGCTAACTAAACACTGAGTTAGCGCATGTGCCAAATCTACACTCACAATTACAATGAAATACCATGTGCCACATCTACCATTCTTAAAACTATAAAATGTAATATATATTTCTTAAAAACTTATGAATGCTTAATAATGTATTGATTATTTATAACAATTAATTATAAATCAATCTGTCTAGAATAAAACTGAGTATCGGTAACACTTTTTAATATAATTGATAATTTCTAAATGAAAAATATTAGTAAGTTGGCAACTCGCTGAATAAGATCTTTGTGACGATGGAATCTGAGTAACAAACACTAACCGAATAGCTTCCCGTACCAATAAAAAGTTCGTGTGTCATTAGAAATATATTATACAATTCACTTAATCCCTAAATGAGTAAGTAACCAACTGAATTAAGAGCTATATCAAATTAAGTAATATATTTGACATTCAAATTGCCCATTACTTTATTTCTTGTTCATACACTCTTTGTAGTTTTTTTTATATTTGAGATATATTATAAGCCTAATTTTTACCACATCCTTTTACAGATTAGAGTGAAGGAAGTTTGGGTATCTGTGATCTCTTTTAAAACACGATATGAACAATTAATAGATCACATGCTTTATTAGCCTGTATTAGGTTAAATTATTTAATATAGTTATTACTTGTCATTTCATAATAATTTATGTGTGGTTGAAATTAAAACCACCTGCTGTAGTTTAATTTTAAGGAATTATTTTTAATTATAACGAATTAACTCGTGTTAAAAGTGTGTTAATCTTCTTTAAACTGAAGATATTTTCTTATTCACTCATAACAAAAAATATTTTATAGCTGGTTGTCAATGAAATATATGATATGTATTTTTAATTTCATGAACTATATATGAATTAGGTACTCCAATAATTTAATTGGAACCTGTTTAAAAACAAATATCTCAGATCAGTGTCTAAAATTCTAAACCATCTAGTTTATTTAGAACTATTTTTTATCCTCTACTTTTAAAAGTGACTTATATTTAATAATTTTGATGTAAATTTCGAAGGTTCCATAGGATGGAAGTATGCAATATTATACAATTCTTGTTCATTATCTTCGCAAAATTGCGGTAAGTTATGTTTTGATCAGTATTTAATTATTTACTAGTGTACTTTAACGGGTTTTCAATGTTAGTACGTAATGGTGTAACCAAAGATATTATACTACAGTATAATATCTTTGGTGTAACTTTACATATATAAAAGTATACTGTATAGGTATAAAAAATAGGTAAATTTGTGCTTTAGGTTCCACCACCTTCGCAGAATGCGGAAACTTTATATTATTGACGGCATTTATTTATTTATTTATTATCTTGTTATTCGCATAACTGAAAAAGTGTTCAACCAAATTGCCTGAAATTTGATGAAACGATTGTTTAATGTCCAGTGACCTGCTGGTGGAATTTGGAGAGTGACCCGGTCAAAGGTCAAGGTCATGGTCATTTATAACTCAAAAAGTATTGAACCATATTGCATGAAACTTGGTGGGACGATTGGTCAATATACATGAACCATTTTGTTAGATTTTGGGAGCGATCAGGTCAAAGATCAAGGTCAAGGCCATTTATAACTCAATAACTCAAAAAAGAACCAAATAGTCTGAAACTTGATGGGACGATTGGACAATGTCCAGGAACCATATGGTAGAATTTTGGGAACGATCCGGTCAAAGGTCAAGGTCATTTATAACTCAATAACTCAAAAAGTATTGAACGATATTGCATGAAACTTGGTGGGACGATTGGTCACTATCCAGTCACCAGTTTATTAGATTTTGGTAGCAAACAGATAAGCGGCGGCGAATGTATGCGCTCTAACGAGTGCATGTAATCTAGTTTTCCATATTTTGACTCTTTATATATAGCTTTAAAAGGAACAATTTTAAGACTTTTTCATGAATAGCATTTGTTATGGAAGTTCTTTGTTTTACATCATCATAAATTAATAATTGTAATAATAAATAAATAATAATTGTAATCTGGTTGTTCGTGCAACTCTAAAATATTCAACCAAATTGCATGAAATTTAGTGGAACGATTGGTCATTATCCAGGGACGATTTGGTAAATTTTTGGGAGCGATCGGATCAAGGTTCAAGGTCATTTAAAACTCAATAACTCAAATAGTAAGTAGTTGACCAAATATTGCCTAAAATTTGGTGGTACGATTGGTCATTATCTAGGAACTACTTTATTAGATTTTTGGAGCAAACAAGTTAAAGGTCAAAGTCGTTTATGAGCGGTGGCAAAAGTATGCGTTCAACGAGTGCTCGTCATCTAATTGTAGTAAAATATATTTGGCTATCTTATTGTTGTATAATATATTTATTTCAGTTGTAGGCATCAAAAATCCAAAAATCCTATTTTTTTTTAATTTAATTTTTGTTTGTTCAATATAATTTAAATTTGAATAATAGACCAATATAATACATGAATGCACCAATGTTATTTTTGTGTATTCATTACTATTATTTAGAACATTAGATCACAAAATTTGTTATTTAATTGTTTTTTTTTTTCGGACTTGGTGACCTTTTACCTCCTCTTAGATAAAGTACAGTAGCGAAAAAAATAAAAGTGGTCAGTAGAACTGGTTATCTAATTCATTAATTGCAACATAGGGTAATTTCTAAATTATCGGTCAGTTCCCCCTTTTCGGACACGTAAGAAAAAGTGATATAATAATAATTATTTAATTTTCATTTTAATTGGTATCCAATAAAAATTAAATAATTATTATTATATCGTTTTTTCTTACGTGTCCGAAAAGGAGGAACTGACCGATAATTTAGAACTTACCCTAGTACGAACACACAATCTTGAAATTTTGCACGAATTTACATGTACAGCTTCAAATTTATTGTTTAAAATAAAATATCAAAGAATTGATAAATTATTTGTTCACATATTTTGAACAATACTTTGTATGAAATTTCAAAGTATTTGAACAAATATTTTTTCAATAGGTCGATATTTTATTTTAAACAATAAATTTAACTCTGGTCAAAATAAATAAGTTAAGGGTCACCATCAGAAATATTTCTGGATAAATGTAGTTACCTTAATAGTTTGTAAATATTTCTTTGCTATATCACTTCATTACATCTTCTGCAACATAATTCTACTCATTTTACACAAAATGAAGGAGTTATCCAATATTTTCCAGAGTTCTCCACAATTCTTCCTCGTAAGTTAGATTTCTTCTCTGTGTACCGTCTTCAATTATTTCCCAACGTTCTCTGTGGAGGGTATAGCTCATTAGAGAGAGATCTTCATCTTCTACTAAGATCCTAATTTTTTAGCAGTGGGACAGGGTACGTTGTCTTGCTTGAAAATCGCAGGTTGGAAGCTTAGCAGCATCTCCCCCCCCCCCCCATGCACACGAACAATGGGACCAGGTCCAGTGGAAGAAAAGGTCCCTAAACCATCACACTACCACCTCTGAACTTAACTTTTTTATTGACTTGTATTATTCCCCTACTTTGCGTCTAACGCGTAGGTACTCTCCTATAAGAACCGAAAATATCTAACTTTCATTCGTAACATTCCCTGATAATTTGATCCCCAGTAATTTGATCCCAGGTAAATTGGATCTTGGTAATTTGATTCTCGCGGTAATTTGATCCCCAGTAATTTGATCCCTGGTAAATTGGATCTTGGTAATTTGATCCCCGGTAATTTGATCCCCGTTATTTGCTTCTTGGACTTATATTATGTTTAATTAATTTAATACTTAATTGTTTTTTATGTCAATATTATGTAACTATGCTACAAGATTTTAGAATAAATTCATTAGTTAATTATCGCTTTCGAAATATTTTCCACTGGACACTTCGAACATCACACCTCTGAATATTTAAGAAATGCTTAAAGTTATAGAGAGTATTCGTTGAAGGGATAAACTAGCATCTGAAATATACTATATTTATGTAAAACAAAAAAAAACATAGATAAATCTGTAACATATTGGAGGTGTGAAATAAAAAGTAGCAGAGGTCGTGTTCAGACCATCATAAAGGATAGAAAATATACTGTTACTAGTGTATTGCCCGTTAAGATCAACAGGTCTCCAATAATAAATTCATTACCCGTTGTTAGGTTATTTTTAGTGAATTGAAATAAAGTTTATTTTCTGCATAAGCTGATACTATAAAATGAAATAAAAGCATATGAATGTAAATTTCATGGTTACATTCTTCATGTTTATAATCGTAGTGTAAAAGCGGACACCGAATAAATAAATAAACATACGATAGAAATTAAAACTATAGAAGAGATATGATAATAATTTAGTGTGAAGGACAGACACAAAATAGTTACTGAACTGATATCAAAACAATTTGGTGTGACGGACAGACAGACACAAACCATTTATTGAACTGATATCAAAACAATTTGGTGTGACGGACAGACAGACACAAACCATTTATTGAACTGATATCAAAACAATTTGGTGTGACTGACAGACAGACACAAACCATTTATTGAACTGATATCAAAACAATTTGGTGTGACGGACAGACAGTCTTTATTCATTTAGTGAACTTATATCAGAATAATTTAGAGTGACTGACAGACAGTCAGACAGACATAAACAATATATGATCGATATTGTGGACTGTTCGATAATTCGTAAGTTACCCTATTTATTTCGATAATAAATAAATGTTAATTAATTTACCTAAAAATATTTGAGCAGTCTGTATTTGTGATAAAGCTTGACATAAACATTTAAAATTTTCTTTTCATTCTGTAGAAGCGGAAACCAAATAAATAAATAAACACACGAGGGAAATTATTAGTATAGAAAATTACTCATGTTGGTGAACATAATCAATTAATCATAGATTGTAGCATAGTTATACATATAACATTGACATAATAATTAATAAAATATTCAATTGATTAAACATACTATAAATCCAAGAAGCAAATATCGTCCAAGAATTAAATAAAAGGGATCAAATTACCTGGGGTCAGCTTACCGGAAATCAAATTACCAGAGGACCAAATCACCCGGGGATCAAATTACCAGGGAACCAAATCACCCGGGGATCAAATTGCCAGGGGACCAAATTACCAGGGATCACATTGCCTGTCACGACTTTCGACCACTGACTGTTCGACCGCATGCCATCCTCTTGACCAAACACCATTCTCACTCTCCTGTACTTTTTTGAGATTAAAGGCTTCGATGCAGGGACGAGTAGTAATTGTAAGTCAACTTGTTGAAGTCGGTGCGAAACAGTAGACTGGGACACCGCACCACCAGACATGACTCCTATCTCACGAGAAATTTGACCTGAAGAGTTGAAAACGCTGGTGTAAACTTCTTTTTGTTTTAGGAGGTCTCTCAATCTCCGTTTTGAAATCAACTGCTTTTACTGAGTAACAATATTTTGTAACTTTTTGCTATAGTTTGAACTATTCTTCGCACTACACACATCATGATTGTTTCATGTCCTGGCAGCCAGTCTGTATATATTTTATGAATAACTAATATAGTATTGACTAATTTATGCAATTCCAACTATAAATTTACAAAGTTGATATATTATTTTTATTCTCGAGAAGTGTGAAGATGAAAAAGTATAACATTTAACTGTAAAAAGGCAATAAAAATCATATTTATAAATACATATTTATTTTAAATGTACTTATGTTTTTTACGTGAAATTCAATTATGACCACATGATTGAAATTAAAGCATCTTAAACAATTTCGTACGACAAAAAATTCTTTAATTTTTTTAAAAAGAGTTGATAAATAATAGTTGAAATTGTTGAGAGAAAAAAAATCTAAGAAAAATTGACTGTAGCTAAAATTTAAAAATTAGACCTAGAGAACTTTTGGCATCTGAATACTTATTTATTAAACCACAAATTTTCAAAGTGGTTACTCATTGTAATTTATTTATAAACTAATAATCAATATTTCAACAAACTATTAATTATTTAATGATATATATTTAATAAACAAAGACAGCATTAATGTGAATTAACATTGCGAAAATAATCACAAACTAATTTTAGTTTTTCCCAATGGTTTACATTTTCAGTGTATAATAATTTGCTCCTTTTGGAAATATCGAATGTTTGAGGAATGCAGTACTGCAGGGTTAGAGAATAAATATATCAATACCCTATGAAAGCCTTATTGCTTTAACTTATAGTTAATAATAATGAAATAAGGGACTGAGGTGAACACACAAACAGACGTACTAACAAAATGAGATCAAGAAAATTATGACGTCACACGAGGACTGAGACATTTTGAGAATGTCTCGACAGAACGCACGCTATAATTTAAGCGATCTTATTTCCTACTGGACTAAAATGACAAAACTAAAGCAAGCCGTTAATAAGATGCAAAGCAGGAGAAAGTGTCCCCTCGTACCTCCGCCATGATGCTCTAAAAATCTAAACGGCGTAAATTATTCACCGCCGGTTTGCCGATTGACGGAGGTACGGGGAGACCGCCGCAAAACTCCGCTCCGTTTACTTACAAGTAAAGGTAAAATTCTAGAGTATTGTCACTTGGAAAAAGGGGGTTTAGATAAGGAAGAATATTTACTTTGAGCATATAGTACCTTTTTATTTGTCATTCATTTATTATCAACCGCAAGGTTCAGAATGGATTGCCTTTAATAATAGAAATCACTTATCTATCTTATATATGTATATAGATTATCAAACAATTTGAAAGTTAAGGGTAGTAAAGTAGGACTAGAAAACAAGAAAAGCATTGAACACAGTTCTTTTAAACCCCTCATTGTTACGTAAAAGTGTAATAACATCTTGATATTAAATTTGAGGTTTTTCAAACTTTCACGTACCTAGTTACGTTCACATTTTCAATCTCACTAAGAGTTGTAGGTTGTCGATAAATTTATTGTTCATGGCAAATACTGATAAACATATTACCATAATTATTTTATATATTGAAAGCAGATTTCCAATGTCCTTGACAGTTCCATGAACACTAAAATAAACAAGCCCTAGAAAAGATTGAGAGTGCGCGCGCAAATTTAGTGAAATAGCGCAAATCGTTTCGCAATTCTTTGACAACCTAAATTTTTTTTTTCACGTGGTGCATCTTATTTTTTGAGGCCCGTTTATTTGGCGCCTTTAAATGGAGGTTTTATTTACACTGCGTAAGATGATAATGAATAATGCTTTACAAGCTGACAAGGGAAGGTGTGTAGGGTTATGCAGGTTCAAAAGAGACGGAAGAAGGGGCAGAATGTAACAGAATATATATTTATATATATATATTATATGTATACACACGATGTACGCACGAGATAACACACAAATGAGGTTGCATATAGCTTGTAAATCGCATATATGATATATTTACATAATAGATTTCGAGAGGCTGTAGCTATAAATGCTCCAGTTAACATCACAATACGAATTATCACGTCACTGCTAGGATTACTTCATCCCAATTGATATATTTAGACAGTAGACAGATTCAACAAAACTTTGAAAACCTCAATTATTACTAAGTTAACCAGAATTGTAATGTCATGTTGCATTATGTTATTATTGTTTCATAAAGACACAAAACAAATAGTGTCGGACATTTTTAAGGTGGGACGTCGTGAAATCGACCAAAAACAAACCTGTGTATTTGTGGTGAGCATTGCAAGTTATATCCATTTTGTAATCAAAAATACATCATAGCTATTAGCTATGCATTTCCTGTACAAAACAAATAGAAATAATAATCAATTTCACGCAAGTACAAAGTACAGTTATACTGTTATAGTCTATAACCGTAATAAGATAAAATTAAAAATTACAGTAGAACTTCTCTATAGTGAATGTAGAGTCCTGAGTAAGAGAACTTCCTGATTAGTGAACAAATTTTCTTTAGTCTGCCACATAATATGGCCAGTCGTTTTCATAGAGGAGTCCACTGTATTAGTAAAGCGCACTACCGTAAGTTACTAAATGTTAAGACGTCAAACTCTCTCGAGTCATTCTGGACCAATCACAAGTTACGCTCCCGTTACGTCATCATCAACTCTGTGCATTTTATTAGGGATGCAGTGAGGCAACTTTTATTTGGTGGTTTACTGCTGATGTCTTCTGGAGCATATAAACTATTCTCTGGACAGCCTTCTGCGCCTTCTTCAGAAGCAGAAGGCGTATATATCAACAACTGAGTCATTCTCTTTAAGTATTGCAATGTTCGATTGGACACACACTCACACACACAAACACACTGTAAACAAAAAGACTCTGTCGGAGTCCGCGTAAACGAATAAGACTTTCTTCCTATTATTTAAAATACGACATTAAAAAATGTTAGATTCTCGTACAAATTATTAACAAGAACTTTCTTTACACGGAAATGATTGTATATATAATTATTATGTATTACTCATTATTTTCTTCTCCACTGAAGCTTGTTTCTTTTCACTTTTCTTCCTATTATGTTTCACTAAATATTTCCAGCTAAATTTATCAGAGTTTTAAATGTTCTAAGTGCTTTCAAGTATAACACATATGTTTGTATTTCACTTATTGAGCATTTATCATTACATTTATAATACCATTTACAAAAATCGCATGCAGATTTCAAAAAAGTCAACACACAGTATAAAATACCCACTGCAGGCTCAAAAAGTACCTCGGCCCTTTGCATTTGAAATGTTACCTAAGTACCTACAACAATAAGAAACCTCGGCCACGATGCCTAATAGTTTTCTGTTTCTCGTTTAGAACAAAATTAAGGTTTTTATTTGTTGAATATTAAATTCTCATTACTACTTCTTCAAAGGAATTAAATATTATAACTATACTAACGGATAAACTATCATTAGTCAGAGAATATTTTTGGCGGGAAAACTCCTTGATTCTTCTAACGAAAAACAGAAAACCATTTGACGGTTTGTCGTGATAATAAGTATATATCCACTAAATATCGAAGTACGTAACAGAAAACATACTGAATTAGGTAATGAATATATAGATGTGTATGTTTATCAAGACTAGGGTATACTTAGATCATAGAAATGAAAGAAAAGGCTATATCTTCCACATAATAGAACACTAGCGGTAATTTTTAGTTGGCTAAATTCATATGAAGAATGTATCGTAAATATGCAGTAAGATTATTCTGTTAAAATATTTAACAAACTATTTTACTAACGTAATTTCAATCAAATTAAAAGAAAAATCATACAGTTTTTTTTACAAAACATTGAGTTAATATTCAAAGCAATATTAAAATTTCTAACATGATAAATATGGCAATACTTCGTAAAACTCCATAGGTAATATAACAATTCAATAAATACTCTCGGGGCTTACATGAAAAGGTATAAAGCTTTAAGCAAACCATCCTTAAATAGTATAAAATGTTACTCAGAGCACGTCAGCACCATGCTCCTTAATTTGATGAAGTCTGGAGGTTTGTGGGTAGGGATTTTCTTTTTCTAATGGACGTCAATAAATGCCCTTAGTCATGCCATATCTAATATTGCATTGAAAATATCATATTCTTGTGATTTCTGATCGTTAGTATTATCTTTTAACAACTAGATAGATTCCTTTTCTATTTTGAACGCTAGTCTTTCATAACAACATGATTGAGATTCTAGAAAACACTCAGTAACTGTTTTATAGTCTCTGATCTTGCATCCTTTGCGGAGAGCTATTTCGGTGGTACCTATCGTAGCCGCTAGTTAGGACACCGACAGAGGAGCCAGATCTCGGTCTCATAACAGGGCCGCCCACATTTCTCCCTCCGGATATCACATCTAAGCTGCTTAGTTCTCCGTTAAAATCTCCTATGCCTCCACTACTACTGAGTCCTCTAGTGAGACCGCCACCCCCGTCTCCACTAGTTCTAAGTCCCCGTCCACTCAACTGAATGTGCGAAGATGAGCCTGCACCGATTCCGACCAAGCCCAGTCCCTCGCTGTTACTAAGTCCTCTAGTTAGACCATGGGAGCTGCTCCCAAACATTCCGACGCTGCCACTCAATGTGCGGGAATTACTAAGCCCTCCGTAAGCGCTTCCACTGATGCTATTCACTCTGGAGGTACTCCCACTCAATATAGGAATTCTTCCACTACCGCCAAAAGATCCTCCTAATCCACCTCTTACACCAGTTCCTCCACCAAACGCATGTGTCCGACATCCTTTGGTTTCTACAAATTCATCCGCATTTTCATCATCTTCGTCTTCCTCCTCTTCATCATACTCATCACCACCACCGTCGAAGAAACCTTTCTCACAGTCTGAATCTAGCCCCAGGCCTTCTCTATAGCCCCCGTCATTCCTATTTCTAGACGACGACTTCAGATCGGCATAACAACCTAGTGAAAGTTTAGAGTTGAGAGATTTTCGACAGTCTGGGCAAAGGCGTTTCTTCTTCATGATGTCAGTGCTGGACATGAGGTTCTTCACGCACCTGTAGAAGAATAAAATTGTTTCATATCTTTTGTTTAACTTCTTTTATGAGATAATCTTAATTTCATATTACTATAATCCCTCAGTTATTAATGATATTGCAAATACAATATTTGAGTATTCATCTAATAATTTAAAGATATCTTTCTTGCTTCCTCACTGTGCATGGAAGATGTGTGAGCAAGGCAAAGCATCAAGAGAGTTACACGGGACATCAGCATAAGGATTTCGACAAACACCGCAATTCAATTCCATCTCCTCCGACAAGCAGGCTGCCAATCTCTGCTGCAAAGACTCCTGTTCAGTATCTTCTAGGATGTGGTAAATCTCCGCCAGACGGAGATGCGCTGATCTCATCAGGAGCTGAAAAAATGCAAAGTTGAAATGCAGAAGTACGCTAAGATCACAATACGTGTAGACCATAGACATTCTAACTTACTACTATAAAATAGATTGAATAACTATCTCACCCAAATGTAGATTCTACAAACTGTTACACTTCTTCATGTATATTCTCTGTTGCAATCCATTTAATTCAATGGCACTTACTTTACATCCGATTCCTTGAGCCACATCGATGACTCTGTTGTTGATTTCTATTGGCTTGCAGTCACATATTTTGCTCATACTTCTCATGAGACCCAAAGTCTTGGCGACGCCGTTAAGAGCCACCAGTTGTCCATACCTGTCCTCCATAGACATGAAGAGTTTGAGACTTGCTTGGTACCTCTTGTAGGATTTCTGGAAAATAGTCGAAATATAGAACACAAATTGAACCTATAGCTCATGATTGGGGCCTTATTCAATCCTGAAACTAAACCAGTTCTTTTATCTAGAATTACGTAATTTTGATGCTAAATTCAAGAGTACCTATATCATTATATGGTCCTAAAAAGAGATTTGCTACTCATTGTTTTAACAAGTATACAGGATAAACTTACTTGTACGTCGTTGTAAGATCTATGTAAATCAGCTAGCAGTAGTAGGCATTTCGCGTGAGTGTTTCTATCTCCCGATGTGTTGGCTAACTTCAATGCATCCTGTGATATAAGAAAAATGTCATGAAACATTTCATGATATGTACCATCTATTCCACATCATGCTCATTTATATTGGTTCTTTCTACCGCAACACAAGGATTTACAAAAATTGTACCAGTTTCTGCAGACTGGTTTCTAGGTATAAAAAAAGAGGACTAACTTGACAACACTCCTTCGCTTCCTCCAGTCTGTTCAGTTTCCTAAGAGGTGTGACCAGACAAAGTAAACTCATCCTCTGGTACTTAGAAGTCATCTCCATTTCCGTGAAACTCTTTGACAGCTCGAAAGCTTTGGCGCTAAACGACACGGCTTTCTCGTAATCTTGCAGCAAACAGAAGACTGTTGCTAGACCGCAATAAACCTGTAAATGACAAATAATCAGTAAAACTATCTAGTCGTGTATCATTCTAAATTTACGATGTTTAACTTCTTTTGAAGCAAGTCTTCAAAGTTACCTTCAATACATTTAGGTGTATTTAGTAACAAAATAAGCATTTGGAAATCAAAATCGACCAAAATATTGGCTTACATTTGACAACTATTGGTTTCGAATATTATGTATATAGTTTTTAAAATGCCATTTATTCATCGTCTGGAAATGATGTAAAAGGCAAATATTCTATTAGTTTGTGATATCATGTGGAATAAATACATAAAAAATTAATCTTTAGCTACCTATGTACTTTAAAATTCTAACCAATGGTGGACTCACTTGCAGTTCTAAAGAAGAATCTCGTATCACTCGTGCCACTTTCAGTGCCAGTTCGTAGTGTTCCAGAGCTTTGCTGAAAGAACTGAAGTACGAATAGATTTGCCCTGCAAAAGAAGAAGTCATTATGGTGTTAAAATTGTCCAATTTGAACCTTCAAAGCTTGGTCTTCCGGTGGGACTTTCATCATCAAGTTAACTGATTCGTAATAATTCGTAGACTTTGAAGCCTTACGTACACACGTAGGGTTTTTAAGTCTTTCCACCAGACTTTTTGCTAAGCTCCTCCTACTTTTTCCACGAGAATATAAGAAAAAACTATATAATTATTATTTATTTCAGTTTGTATCCATGATAAATACCAGTAGGTATCATGGATACCAACTAAAATAAATAATAATTATATCGTTTTTTCTTATATTCTCGTTGAAAAAGTAGGAGGAGCTTAGCAAAAAATCTGGTAGAAAGACTTATAAAACCTTACGTGAGTACAGCCCTTAAGGATACGATCAGATTCTTCTAGATTTAATACTGCATTTTTGACAAGGACGTACCTAGTGTTAGGTGAACATTGCCGGTAGTCTTGCCCTGGTCACACTGGTTGTAGAGAGAGTGTCTGCAGTAGGACACAGCTTTCTCGGCATTTCCCATCCTCTCGTTACCCCTCGCTAGTGTGAGGTAGGCTTCGGACCGCAATGTAGCGGACTCCACTTCATTGGCAATGTCCAGCTGCTGAAACCCTAGATCTAACATCTCCCTGAAACGAAGAATGAACTTGTAACTAGGTTTTAGGCTAGCAAGAGGAGGAATCTCAAAGAATAATTATCTAACTTATAAATATTTTCAAGAATTGAAGATGAACGTTAGGCGAATGGCGAGATTTTAATTGTTTCTAAGAAATGTTTTCAAACGATCTTACTGTCCTAATTGTGGTACTTGTCCTAAATGATCAGCAGTGTCCTATTTGGGGTACTTGTCCTTGTTTGATATTGGTGCCCTAATTGAGGCTCTTGTCCTATTGTGGACCAATGGTGGTTAAGTGACTCAATGAAAATTCATTCATTACCCTGACTTCATTCGTGTATAATTAATTAATATAAGTAATTATAAAAATATGAAATGTTATGAAAAGTGGAATTTGTAACTCACCCGGATATATGGTTCTCTAACTTTCAGATCATGCAATTCTCCATCAATTAATAGGAAGTATTCGAGTAATTCCTCATCAAATTTTAGCTGTTATTTCTGTACTGAATGACTGCTAATGAAAGCGATTGAAATTCCTGCAAATTTCAATTTATTCTTCACAGCCTGCATGTCGATATGATGGAATGCTAACATAATAACGAGAAAACTATTCCATCTAACATATTTCAGCTTTCACCCACCAATATTAGAATATTAATACGGATATAATTACCATAAAGTTTGGAACGATATGAGAAAAAAAAAACAGTTGTTAAAGCCACTTAGGGTTTTTGAAGTTTCAGGTGACCGCAAACATCACGATCTACAACCAATGGCAGAGCACGAGCAGTTGCCATATATCGCAATATTGACTTTCATAATAATTGATTCATTAAGTTTAGATACTAA
Source organism: Caprella mutica (assembly GCA_947561585.1). Taxonomy (NCBI): domain Eukaryota; kingdom Metazoa; phylum Arthropoda; class Malacostraca; order Amphipoda; family Caprellidae; genus Caprella; species Caprella mutica. The sequence continues at coordinate 162,665 of CANNZV010000348.1, read as the reverse complement.
TAAAATAATACGAGTATGGTAGTCAATACCTACCTGTATCTAATAGTAGTCGATAGCTATCTGTATCTAATGATACTCGATACCTACCTGTATCTAATGGTACTCGATACCTACCTGTATCTAATAGTACTCGATACCTACCAGTATCTAATGGTACTCGATAACTACCTGTATCTGATGGTACTCGATACTTACCTGTATCTAATGGTACTCGATACCTACCTGTATCTAATAGTACTCGATACCTACCAGTATCTAATGGTACTCGATAACTACCTGTATCTGATGGTACTCGATACTTACCTGTATCTAATGGTACTCGATACCTACCAGTATCTAATGGTACTCGATACCTACCTGTATCTAACAGTACTCGATACCTACCTGTATCTAATGGTACTCGATACCTACCTGTATCTAATGGTACTCGATAACTACCTGTATCTGATGGTACTCGATACTTACCTGTATCTAATGGTACTCGATACCTACCTGTATCTAATAGTACTCGATACCTACCAGTATCTAATGGTACTCGATAACTACCTGTATCTGATGGTACTCGATACTTACCTGTATCTAATGGTACTCGATACCTACCAGTATCTAATGGTACTCGATACCTACCTGTATCTAACAGTACTCGATACCTACCTGTATCTAATGGTACTCGATACCTACCTGTATCTAATGGTACTCGATACCTACCTGTATCTAATGGTACTCGATACCTACCTGTATCTAATGGTACTCGATACCTACCTGTATCTGCCCCAATCGTAGTGTGCTGTAGCAAGGTAGCCTAGTGTAATAAACCTATCAGAACTTTGGTTGATTCTGAGCAAGGCTTGTTTCCACTTTTTCACAGCTAGGAGGTGCTTCTGTTGGTTGTAGAGTTTGACCCCCTCTTCAACCTGAAAAAAGGTAAAATAAGGTTACTCGATTATAAGTTGGGTTAAAAGGTTTGACAACATATTTCGTGTTACTGTAGATTATGTCAGCAAGTAAACCAGCATTGGTAAACTAATTTAAAATATATAATTATATTTCGGAATGCTTTTTTACAAGAAAAAGATTGATGCTCCATATAATTATTCTTCATTTATATGTAAATATATGAATATTACTTTGAAACTCGCAACAAAAATGGCAGTAATGTAGTTTGTTTTACTCGCTAGTTTGTTGTACTGCACACTTCGAGATTGTTCAATGAAATGGCAGGGGGGTTCGGGGGGTGCGGCTCGCCCCCCTATTCACATATATCACTATTCGGTTTCATAATAAATATAATGAAGGTATTAACACACGCTCGGCATTAGAGGGTTAAATGGGATTAAAAACGCGCAGCACAATCTTGAGATTGTGCAAATCGGCAAATGGCGCGGAATACACTTACAATATATTGGTATAATGAAAATTTAATTTTGATATATTATATAGAGAATATTCTCGTATCGCTATCGAAGATCATTGCAGATAAAGTAAACTTACCCAATATGATCTCAGATGGTATTATCATCCACAAAAAGAGTAGGGTATGTTCTGTGTTATCGGACACTTACAGATTTTCGATCATGTGAAAAAAGTATAAATACAATTTACTTTTATTTATCCTTTTTTCTTTCGTGATGTAAAATGTGGAACTGTCCGATAACTCAGAACTTACCCTACGTGAAATAAAATTGAGTAAATAATCGATGAGAAATATGTTAATAATTTTACAACATAAAATAATTATCGTTGCCAAAATGTACAAAAAATGTGACCAATTTTTTTCTCCGTTTTGTTTCATCAGAAACCAAGTTTTCAATGAAACAAATTTAACATTTCAAAACTTAAACTCTTTTTCAAAATGTATGTCAGTAATAATGCGAACTTTTCTGTGATATACAATTTACATCGAACACTTCGGAACTTTCCGAATAGACACCCGCATTATCCGGAAAACTTCTTTCCCGGAAACCCGCGAATCCGACACTTACGCAACATATCCCCGCCATATCTTTAGTGTGAAATAGGTAGTGTGTTATTTAAATGTGTCTTACGGTTTAGAAATGGTAATGCAAATTACAAAGAAATGTCCTGAAGTTAAAATATGAAAGAGAAGAAAGTTGCTTTGTTGGAGTGAGATGGATTTGAGGGAGAACTTTAACTTGAGAACTTAGGCAAAGAGAAGTGGCTTATTGTGAGGGTAAAAACAACCAACAGTGACTTTTTGTGAGGGTAAAAACAACCAACCGTGACTTATTGTGAGAGTAAAAACAACCAAAAGTGACTTTTTATTGTGAGGGTAAAAACAACCAACAGTGACTTTTTATAGTGAGGGTAAAAACAACCAACAGTGACTTTTTATAGTGAGGGTAAAAACAACCAACAGTGACTTTTTATAGTGAGGGTAAAAACAACCAACAGTGACTTTTTGTGAGGGTAAAAACAACCAACCGTGACTTATTGTGAGAGTAAAAACAACCAAAAGTGACTTTTTATTGTGAGGGTAAAAACAACCAACAGTGACTTTTTATAGTGAGGGTAAAAACAACCAACAGTGAATTTTCATAGTGAGGGTAAAAACAACCAACAGTGACTTTTTATAGTGAGGGTAAAAACAACCAACAGTGACTTTTTATAGTGAGGGTAAAAACAACCAACAGTGACTTTTCATAGTGAGGGTAAAAACAACCAACAGTGACTTATCATAGTGAGGGTAAAATCAACCACTTTCAGGGTAACCATAGATTTTTGTTGGTCGTTGCCCTACTAGTCTGGTGGTCGTTGCCCTATTAGTCTGGTGGTCGTTGCCCTAATAGTCTGGTGGTAGTTTCCCTATTAGTCTGGTGGTCGTTGCCCTATTAGTCTGGTGGTCATTGCCCTATTAGTCTGGTGGTCGTTGCCCTATTAGTCTAGTGGTCATTGCCCTAACAGTCTGGTGGTAGTTGCCCTATTAGTCTGGTGGTCGTTGCCCTAATAGTCTGGTGGTAGTTGCCCTATTAGTCTGTTGGTCGTTGCCCTATTAGTCTGGTGGTCGTTGCCCTATTAGTCCGTTGGTCGTTGCCCTATTAGTCTTGTGGTCGTTGCTCTATTAGTCTGTTGGTCATTGCCCTATTAGTCTTGTGGTCGTTGCTCTATAAGTCCGTTGGTCGTTGCCCTATTAGTCTTGTGGTCGTTGCTCTATTAGTCTGTTGGTCATTGCCCTATTAGTCTGGTGGTCGTTGACCTAATAGTCTGGTGGTAGTTGCCCTATTAGTCTGTTGGTTGTTGCCCTAATAGTCTGGTGGTAGTTGCCCTATTAGTCTGGTGGTCGTTGCCCGATTAGTCTGGTGGTCGTTGCCCTATTAGTCTGGTGGTCGTTGCCCTATTAGTCTGGTGGTAGTTGCCCTATTAGTCTGGTGGTCGTTGCCCTATTAGTCTGGTGGTCGTTGCCCGATTAGTCTGGTGGTCGTTGCCCTATTAGTCTGGTGGTCGTTGCCCTATTAGTCTGGTGGTTTGTTGTCCTATTAGTCTAGTGGTAGTTGCCCTATTAGTCTGGTGGTCGTTGCCCTATTAGTCTAGTGGTCGTTGCCCTATTAGTCTTGTGGTCGTTGCTCTATTAGTCTGTTGGTCATTGCCCTATTAGTCTGGTGGTCGTTGCCCTAATAGTCTGGTGGTCGTTGCCCTAATAGTCTGGTGGTAGTTTCCCTATTAGTCTGGTGGTCGTTGCCCTATTAGTCTGGTGGTCATTGCCCTATTAGTCTGGTGGTCGTTGCCCTAATAGTCTGGTGGTCGTTGCCCTATTAGTCTGGTGGTCGTTGCCCTAATAGTCTGGTGGTAGTTTCCCTATTAGTCTGGTGGTCGTTGCCCTATTAGTCTGGTGGTCATTGCCCTATTAGTCTGGTGGTCGTTGCCCTATTAGTCTGGTGGTCATTGCCCTATTAGTCTGGTGGTCGTTGCCCTATTAGTCCGTTGGTCGTTGCCCTATTAGTCTTGTGGTCGTTGCTCTATTAGTCTGTTGGTCATTGCCCTATTAATCTGGTGGTCGTTGCTCTATTAGTCTGGTGGTAGTTTCCCTATTAGTCTGGTGGTCGTTGCTCTATTAGTCTGTTGGTCATTGCCCTATTAGTCTGGTGGTCGTTGACCTAATAGTCTGGTGGTAGTTGCCCTATTAGTCTGGTGGTCGTTGACCTAATAGTCTGGTGGTAGTTGCCCTATTAGTCTGTTGGTTGTTGCCCTAATAGTCTGGTGGTCGTTGCCAGATTAGTCTGGTGGTCATTGCCCTATTAGTCCGTTGGTCGTTGCCCTATTAGTCTTGTGGTCGTTGCTCTATTAGTCTGTTGGTCATTGCCCTATTAGTCTAGTGGTCATTGCCCTATTAGTCTGGTGGTCGTTGCCCGATTAGTCTGGTGGTCGTTGCCCTATTAGTCTGGTGGTCGTTGCCCTATTAGTCTGGTGGTAGTTGCCCTATTAGTCTAGTGGTCATTGCCCTATTAGTCTGGTGGTCGTTGCCCGATTAGTCTGGTGGTCGTTGCTCTATTAGTCTGTTGGTCATTGCCCTATTAGTCTAGTGGTCATTGCCCTATTAGTCTAGTGGTCGTTGCCCGATTAGTCTGGTGGTCGTTGCCCTATTAGTCTGGTGGTCGTTGCCCTATTAGTCTGGTGGTAGTTGCCCTATTAGTCTGGTAGTCGTTGCCCTATTAGTCTGGTGGTTTGTTGTCCTATTAGTCTAGTGGTAGTTGCCCTATTAGTCTGGTGGTCGTTGACCTAATAGTCTGGTGGTAGTTGCCCTATTAGTCTGTTGGTTGTTGCCCTAATAGTCTGGTGGTAGTTGCCCTATTAGTCTGGTGGTCGTTGCCCGATTAGTCTGGTGGTCGTTGCCCTATTAGTCTTGTGGTCGTTGCTCTATTAGTCTGTTGGTCATTGTCCTATTAGTCTGGTGGTCGTTGCCCTATTAGTCTGGTGGTCGTTGCCCTAATAGTCTGGTGGTAGTTTCCCTATTAGTCTGGTGGTCGTTGCCCTATTAGTCTTGTGGTCGTTGCTCTATTAGTCTGGTGGTCGTTGCTCTATTAGTCTAGTGGTCATTGCCCTAATAGTCTGGTGGTAGTTGCCCTATTAGTCTGGTGGTCGTTGCCCTAATAGTCTGGTGGTAGTTGCCCTATTAGTCTGTTGGTCGTTGCCCTATTAGTCTGGTGGTCGTTGCCCTATTAGTCTGGTGGTCGTTGCCCTAATAGTCTGGTGGTAGTTGCCCTATTAGTCTGGTGGTAGTTGCCCTATTAGTCTGGTGGTCGTTGCCCTATTAGTCTGGTGGTCGTTGCCCTATTAGTCTGGTGGTAGTTGCCCTATTAGTCTGGTGGTCGTTGCCCGATTAGTCTGGTGGTCGTTGCCCGATTAGTCTGGTGGTCGTTGCCCTATTAGTCTGGTGGTCGTTGCCCTATTAGTCTGGTGGTAGTTGCCCTATTAGTCTGGTGGTCGTTGCCCGATTAGTCTGGTGGTCGTTGCCCGATTAGTCTGGTGGTCGTTGCCCTATTAGTCTGGTGGTCGTTGCCCTATTAGTCTGGTGGTCGTTGCCCTATTAGTCTGGTGGTTTGTTGTCCTATTAGTCTAGTGGTAGTTGCCCTATTAGTCTATTAGTTCGGTGGTCGTTGCCCTATTAGTCCGGTGATTGGCAAGTGATTTCTCCGTATCTCCCAAAGGCCCTATCCGCCATTTTCCGACTGTTTACCCACTCAATGAGTAAGAAAATAGACTCATTAATTTCAACACGACACCAAATTATTTTAGGCGTCAGCTGATCCATCTCTTGATGGTTCAATTAAGTCTGCACTTTATGTGACTTTGACAGGGGTATTAATCAAGCTTAATTTAGGAGCTACAGGTGTCCCTGCCTATCTGTCTTCTTTAGTTCCTTATGAAGACGCCTGATGATTTGTGAGAAGCGATTACGGTGGCTCCATCTAGCGTTCAAAATGAGAAACTTGGACACGGAGTCGCGCCTAAAATTTACATAACTGCATTCTGATAGAAGGTATCAGTAAAGTCTAACTTGAGTCAGTCGGTCTGTTGTACAGAATACAAACTCTTATTTCACTAAAAGATCACTTCAATCAAATATTCTTTGAATTTTGGAATAAGTTTAAAAATTATCTAGGACCTTCTAATCACAAATATTCTCGTTCTCATTTTAAGACAAACACCCCTAACATAACTCCTATTTCAGCACTTCAGTGCTACTCGAATGTAATTACCTACAAAACACAATCTTATACAATTCATCCAGAGAGAAACGGAAATTGCTGACTCAACAATAAGTGAATTAGTCCTTCCATAGATTAAGATAAGAGGCAGTCATGTCTGCATATATCAGACATAGAACTTTGTGCATAGAAAGTAAAGTTGGTAGCAAACGATTAGTCCTTTGCCCTATTTTGTAGCCAGTAGTTGTTAGTATTTGTTCTTTGATTTAGACGTGAAATATCAGTATGAATTTTAATTACCTTCGCAGAATGCGGAAAGGTAATATTTTACACGGCATTCATTTATTGCATTAACTTTCATTAGCTCCAACTTATACCTTAGAATAGAATATTTGATGATGACATCACACTTAATACTTTGAAGATGACGTAACACTACCTATAAGCTGTTGAAGATGACGTAGCACTACATATAAGCTGTGAAAATGTTGTAACACTACCTATAAGCTGTTGAAGATGATGTAACACTACCTATAAGCTGTTGAAGATGATGTAACACTACCTATAAGCTGTTGAAGATGACGTAACACTACCCATAAACTGTTGTAGATGACGTAAAACTACCTATAAGCTGTTGTAGATGACGTAAAACTACCTATAAGCTGTTCAAGATGACGTAAAACTACCTATAAGCTGTTGTAGATGGCGTAACACTGCTTATTAAGCTGTTTAAAATAAAGTAACACTACCTATAAGCTGTTAAAGATGACGTAACACTACCTATAAGCTGTTTAAAATAAAGTAACACTACCTATAAGCTGTTATAGATTACGTAACACTACCTATAAGCTGTTATAGTTGACGTAACACTACCTATAAGCTGTTTAAGATGATGTATCATTTAGTACCTTATGCAATCGGTCGATAATGACGTCATCATCAGGTACTTACAAGCGAATGTTGATAACGAAATACCTAATGTCTCCAGTTCTTGTGACGTCATAATGACGTAAGAATTAGTATGAGCAGGCCACTACAGATGGCGTTGTCTATTATTTGAAAGAGGGATAGACGATTTTATTTCCAATCTTTAATACTTTCCACGAAGCTCGAGTTAGGAATAGTTTTTTCTTCGGTACGGAAGGTCTGAAGCCATTTTATTTATCTCCTTTTATCGATAGCCATTGAAAAACCTTTTGTGGAAAACTGCTAAATTTCGACCAATAGAGAAAATATATTGTGTCCGATGGAAGCTTTATAAATTCTGCACTTATTTAATATGTCAGACTTTTCTATATTGGATACAAGAAAAACTTCAACAGTATTTCATAATTGCTTCAACAGTATTTCATAATTGCTTCAACAGTATTTCATAATTGCTTCAACAGTATTTCATAATTGCTTCAACAGTATTTCATAAATTCTTCTACAGTATTTCATAAATTCTTCAACAGTATTTCATAAATTCTTCTACAGTATTTCATAAATTCTTCAACAGTATTTCATAAATTCTTCAACAGTATTTCATAAATTCTTCAACAGTATTTCATAAATTCTTCTACAGTATTTCAGAAATTCTTCTACAGTATTTCATAAATTCTTCTACAGTATTTCATAAATTCTTCAACAGTATTTCATAAATTCTTCTACAGTATTTCAGAAATTCTTTAACAGTATTTCGTAAATTCTTCTACAGTATTTCATAAATTCTTCTACAGTATTTCATAAATTCTTCTACAGTATTTCATAAATTCTTCTACAGTATTTCATAAATTCTTCAATAGTATTTCATAAATTCTTCTACAGTATTTTAGAAATTCTTTAACAGTATTTCATAAATTCTTCAACAGTATTTCATAAATTCTTCAAAAGTATTTCATAAATTTTTCTACAGTATTTCATAAATTCTTCAACAGTATTTCATAAATTCTTCAACAGTATTTCATAAATTCTTCAACAGTATTTCATAATCTTAGATTTATTCACAATTACTAAAATATCCCCATCGTTTAATATTATATTACAGTAAATTTCTATTCTTATTTAGGATATCACCAAAGAAAATTCCACCACCCAAAATGACCAATAATCCAAACACCGCACAGTCAATTGATGCAATGACTGTCCGCGTGATGGCGCTGTCTCTATTCACTTGTCATTTCTTCAGAAACCCGTATTGAGAGTCGTAAGTGTGTTTCAAAGAAGAGTTGTAGCTAAATATGTATCACGAATTAGAACTTTGGATCGTGGAAACACTTTAACGAATAGTCCTGTGAGTAAATATCGAGATGTGAGGCACAGAATTTCCCAGATTTACCAGGAACTCCAAATTCGTGAATTCCTGGTAGTGAGGCCGGAGGATTTCCTTTAGAGCATCGATGGATGATTGCGCCCCAAAGAGGGATTTAAGCGTGGGAGTTTGGCAGCACGGTGGGTAAAAATTAGAATTTCAAGTGGGTAATATCAGCATTAGGGAATTAAAGTGATTTCTGCTCCTCAGAAATTTAGGGAATAATGAGAGAATTCTGGTGTACTTTGGTAAGAGTTTTGCACCTTCAAGAAAATAAATATAGCTTTAAAGTAGCAAAGGCCATATCATTGTATAAAAGAGTGAGTGCCTAGTGTTTTGAAAAAGATTCATTAAATTATAGAATAGAGTAAAATGGAGCATATTGAACAAATATTTTATTCGTTAAATAGAATTTTCGTTTCGCATTTGTTTATCAACGAGTGGTAGCAACGAACCATCGACCAATAACAAACTAGGTAGTATGTGACGCGAATTTACAACATTCGTAAACTTTCCGAAAAGCGAGCGCCATCTAGTGAGAGACATCTGACTTATTAAAAATATGGAATTAGACTATTATCTTCATATTATTTTTTGAATGGTTTACATACCCGATTTCTGGCCAAGCGTTGCTCCATGCTGGCATGACACGACACCAAACAGTCCCAAATGGTCGGGGCCGGGGGATTGGTGTGTCTGAGCAGGTCCTGAGTCATATCCAAGCGAGATGCCCCGAGGGCGAGACTACCCAAAGTCTCGTGTGGGGGTGGCTCCTGAACCGTGAATTAGGAAAAGAACAAATAAAAATTAGTTAAGTTATTACATGGGAACTGATATTTGTGCAATATCGTTCTTCAAAGGTCCCCTCCACTCTAAATGAAAATTTCTCTAGAAATGCTTTAAATTTGTAGAGCTAAGATTATGTAATTTATCACAATTAACAGAAAAGAAATCGATCAAGTATTCGCTTCATTATTAATTATATTAGAAATATAAACACTCGCCCTTCTCTGTCCGACTTTCTATTAGAATAAATAAAAGAACAAGAAAAGCTTACTGCCAAATATATTGTATATTTAATGGTGATTAGGTAACTACATTTTTGAGGTAGGTAACGGTATAGGTAGCCATTTATGAAATATTTATCAGCTTTGTAATTGATTAGAATGAGTCAGAAGTTAAACTTTCTTTTTCTTTACTTAAAATATGGAAAGTCGGTGAGTAATGCAAAAGCAAACCGTACAATTTAAATTATATATTACAATAAAAATATAGAACCAAATTTGAAATGATTTGCAGTTTTGTAACCAGTAACTTAAAATTTAGACTGGAGGGGACCATTAGAGTATTTAGTTAGTGATAACGTTATTCAAGGGTATTTAGTTAGTGATAACGTTATTCAAGGATATTTAGTTAGTGCTATCGTTATTTAAGGGTATTTACTTAGTGCTATCGTTATTCAAGGCATTCAATTATTTTCTATTTTACTTAATGTATTCATCTAGCCCTAAAGTTCTCTTTATAATTTACCCAAGTCTAACTGTTTTGTGTAGTTTTATTCATTCCTAGTTTTTGTTCCTTAAGTTCATTTGGTCCCTGGAGCAAATGATTGCAACGGTAATTCCTAAAATATTCAGTTAATGTTCCCATAAAATGGTCTTCAAAATATCCTTCCAGTGGCATTTTGAATCCTCCTCTCATTACCTCCATACTTTGCCTCACCAATTTAGGTTAGTCTTCGAATAATAAACTTATAATAGATAATTCTATCAATTAAACTAAATGAACTTCTGATTACTGCTTACATAATTAATTCTCAACAGCTAACCAATAGGAGTTGTTCTAGGGTATTACGTCACAATAATCTAACCAATAGAAGTTGCTCTAGGTTGTTACGTCACGCTAATTTAACCAATAGGAGTTGTTCTAGGTTGTTATGTCACGCTAACCTAATCAATAGGAGTTGCTCTAGGGTATTACGTCACGCTAACCTAACCAATAGGAGTTTTCTAGAGTATTACGTCACGCTAACCTAACCAATAGGAGTTGTTCTAGGGTATTATGTCACGCTAGTCTAACCAATAGGAGTTGTTCTAGGGTGTTACGTCACGCTAACCTAACCAATAGGAGTTGTTCTAGAGTATTACGTCACGCTAACCTAACCAATAGGAGTTGTTCTAGAGTATTACGTCACGCTAATCTAACCAATAGAAGTTGTTCTAGGGTGTTACGTCACGCTAACCTGTAGCAAAGCAGACGATGAGAGTTGGTGAGGAGTGTGAGTCAGGTCCAGATTGCTGGACCATTGTCCCCTAGAGGGTCTGCGGCCCCCTTTGCTGCACGGTGCACAGAACAGGTCCAGGGTGCTGGATGGGGACCATATGGGAGCCCCCTCGTCCCCCCTACCTGGTGGGGGTGGGGGAGCAAGTGGGGGTCGCATTTGCAGTCGGGGGGAGCGTGTGGGTGTTGCCGGTACAGTTGGGGGACACGACGCTGAGCAGGAACCAGCTGTACATGGAGAAATGATTAGTTACTACACTGTAGAACTCCTCTATAGTGAATGCAGTGTCATGAGTAAGGAAGTAGCCTCTATAGTGAACAATATTCTTTAGACTGCCATAAATAGTCAACAGATTTCTAAAACTGTTGACTATTTTATGGCAGACTAAAGAAAAAATGATCACTATAGAGGCTAATTCCTCACTCAGAACTCTACATTCCAATACTGTATTTCACTATAGAGGAGTTCTACGTTATTACAATAATAAATTATTGCTTTTAAACAGTTTTTATGAAATTTTAAAATCACATTGTTAAACTGTGATCTTCAAATAGCTACTAATAAATAACAGCAATATATAAAGTGAGTCATAAATAACTCGTCACTCTAGTCATAAATAATAACTACATAAATTTATATCTCATCCACTACCAATTTATACACTAATATATATAAACTAGCATAACATGCAGAGTCACGTCAAAGGTGCATATATAAAACATGTTTCAAAGAATTGAAATATGTTGAAACATATTTTAACTTATTTAAAGATGTTCAAACTTGTAAAATGTTAAGCTAATCAAGACATTAGGTTTACAAATAAGAAGCTAGGTGCTAAATAATGAAAATAGTGCAGTAAAATAACATTAGTTTATAAGTAGTTACATGCTGGATTATGTTATAAATAATTAATAACTTCTCACACTCAATGCTTTTAAAACTTTAATACTTTGATTAAAAAATGACACCAATGGTACACAGAAGGTGATACAGTGTCCATACCTACTTCTACTAGCGACTGTGACGTCAAAATGACACCAATGGTACACAGAAGGTGATACAGTGTCTATACCTACTTCTACTAGCGACTGTGACGTCAAAATGACACCAATGGTACACAGAAGGTGATACAGTGTCCATACCTACTTCTACTAGCGACTGTGACGTCAAAATGACACCAATAGTACACAGAAGGTGATACAGTGTCTATACCTACTTCTACTAGCGACTGTGACGTCAAAATGACACCAATAGTACACAGAAGGTGATACAGTGTCTATACCTACTTCTACTAGCGACTGTGACGTCAAAATGACACCAATAGTACACAGAAGGTGATACAGTGTCCATACCTACTTCTACTAGTGACTGTGACGTCAGATACACTCATTACATTGCGTAATTTCATTTCAGGATGTAGAAAGGCTTTTACAGCATGGGACATATTTATACCACCACGTAGTTACAGTGTTAAGAGAGAACTGCAAACACAATATCAAACTACTCTTAGAATAGAATGGACATCTTTTCCTCAGGCTACTTTTTCTTATATGTTTTATTGCTCTTACTCTCATTACTCTTACTTTCATCACTCTTACTCCCATCACTCTTACTCCCATCACTCTTACTCCCATCACTCTTACTCCCATCACTCTTACTCCCATCACTCTTACTCCCATCACTCTTACTCCCATCACTCTTACTCCCATCACTCTTACTCCCATCACTCTTACTCCCATCACTCTTACTCCCATCACTCTTACTCCCATCACTCTTACTCCCATCACTCTTACTCACATCACTCTTACTCTCATCACTCTTACTCCCATCACTCTTACTCCCATCACTCTTACTCCCATCACTCTTACTCTCATCACTCTTACTCCCATCACTCTTACTCCCATCACTCTTACTCCCATCACTCTTACTCCCATCACTCTTACTCCCATCACTCTTACTCCCATCACTCTTACTCACATCACTCTTACTCTCATCACTCTTACTCCCATCACTCTTACTCCCATCACTTTTACTCGCATCACTCTTACTCGCATCACTCTTACTCGCATCACTCTTACTCGCATCACTCTTACTCTCATCACTCTTACTCGCATCACTCTTACTCCCATCACTCTTACTCGCATCACTCCTACTCTCATCACTCTTACTCGCATCACTCTTACTCACATCACTCTTACTCCCATCACTCTTACTCCCATCACTCTTACTCCCATCACTCTTACTCCCATCACTCTTACTCCCATCACTCTTACTCACATCACTCTTACTCTCATCACTCTTACTCCCATCACTCTTACTCTCATCACTCTTACTCGCATCACTCTTACTCTCATCACTCTTACTCGCATCACTCTTACTCGCATCACTCTTACTCCCATCACTCTTACTCCCATCACTCTTACTCTCATCACTCCTACTTGCATCACTCTTAGAGAGTTGTTCTCTTGCCTCTTCCCCTTTAAGTTGCTTCTCTCACACACTCACAGTATGATAATGACTGTACTAGCATGGCAGTCTCTCCTGCAAGCCACTGTAAATAAGTAGTAAAAAGTGACTCTATTCATGCATAAGCTATCACATTAATCTATTAACGATGCGACTCAAGAAACTTTTAATACTCCCAAGAATTGTAGTTGTGTAAGCTTTAACGTCTGTCCTGAAAGGGTTAAATCTAATTTACGGATTTTAAGATCCTAAGAGAAGAAACTAAACGCTGGAAGTTTTATTGGAAAAGAAAAGACGAACGCTCCAAATTTGTTAGAAATTTCAACTCGACGAAAGTTTTTTTTATTTAGTTAGTTTATTTTGCTTGCTATCAGCTACAGATCTTTATGAGAAACAGACAGATTTTTATTTCAAGGCAACGCTTATAAATATAGTGCTATAAAAAGAAATCACGATATAACAATTAGTAAAAAGAAAATAGTTTAATATTATCCATTTTGTACAAATATTATATAATGTTTAACAAGAAATAAACGAGAGTGCTCATGACAATAAAAACAATCTACAATGCATTAACAATAGAGACGAAGAGATAGAATCTCTTACCAGCATATTCTGTGTGCGTGGAGCCAAAAGAGTTTTGATTTTGATTGGCTTGCATGGCCCTCGAATTACTTTGGCTAACTGATCGCGGTCGTTCTGCAGAACTCGCCCTTATGAAGCTTCCTTTCCTCCTCCAATCTGGCTCTTCATTCTTCCTCTCCATTTTACGCTCCAGCACCAGTTCTTCAGGAGCGGTGTCAGACCTCTGAAGAATGCCTCGCCGACCACCACTCCGTCTGCCATTACCACCCCCATTGCCGTTGTTATTAGCTCGCGAAGAGTACGCGTTGGAATTGTTGTTTATACTGGTGTTGGAAGCATATGGATTATGGGATATATTAGGGTTAGAAGCATAAGCGTTAGATACATTAGAATTTGAAGCATACGGCTGGCTACTAACAACATTAGATGAATAAATACCCTGATTGATGTTATTCTTAGAAGAACGAATGCTAGCATTCATTCCTAAATTGAGCTTTGAGGAAGGGGTATCGAGATTACAAGTCTTGTATGGATTGGAATTGGAGTCACTGAGAGGAGTCAATCTCCCAGTGATGGTATTGATTGAGTCCATCTTACCCCTCTTGTCATGCATCATCCCTCTGATTCCGTTGTATTTATCCCTTTCTCTTCCACCGCATAATTCCTCGACGCTTCTGTCAACGTTTCTTCGAGTAGCCACCATATTCAACCTTAAGAGCTCATCTAAATCCAATTCTTCGTCACCGCTGCCACCTGCACTTCCACTCGAGTTGTTCAAATTTCGACCACCCGATCTCTTGCCCATACCTCCATTTCCCGATAAATTAGAAGAGATGTTGCCACTCAAACTGGGAATATTGGTGGTGCTGCTAATGTTCCGATTGAGATGAGATGATCCACTTAGTGTTCGACTGAGTTTCCGCGGACTGATTCCTGTGGGTAGGTTAGCAGATGACCGATTGCTCTGGATGCTATTCTGCACAATGCTTGACCTGCTGCTGGAGCGGCTGTTCGTTCTATTAGTCATGCCTGTCATCGAGAAATTGCTACTTCTCGACGCTCTTGAGCCAGCACTTCCCCCGCTGCTGTCTCCACCTCCTCTATACCTGTTCAGTGAAAGATCTGTGTTCATAGTCTCGGACAGAATGGGATGTTGTAATACTGATCTTCTTTTCAAAGACGAAGAATACTTCTCCGATAAATCTTGACAGGAAGAAATATTTTCCTTGCTCTGCCGCTTTATGGTGGATGTTTTGAGAGAATGAGGAGGATCTATGTTGAGCGGAGATATATCTACAATCAGAGGAGCTTTTGAGTCATAGTTACCTGCAGGGAGCGGTGAAATAAGCGGAGTATTGAGAGGAGATATTGTGACATTTTGAGGCGAGATATTATTGAAATTGAGTGGTGACAATGGATTGTCCAATCGATTCTGATCATCAAAAGGAGCTGGCGAAGGTGTGGTTATTAATAGCGATGTAGAATGTAAAGGAGATGTGCTCAGACTTCGAGGAGAGGGACTGACATTGAAAGGAGACTGACTGTTGAAACTCAAAGGAGAAGTTGGTGTCAAGTTCTGGAGGGAAGAAGTGGCGTTGAGTAGAGTTGGAGTCGCTGTGGAAGGAGAAGGAGTTCTAAAGTCAACTTGATATAGTGGCTCAGAGGCTTCTCTGTTGTAAGAGGAGTGTGTAACGTTCGTCTGGTGAGGTGTTGGTGTAGAAGCAGTGGAAAGTGACGAAGGTGAAGAAGGTGTAGGTGTTGGTGTGTTTGTAGCGTTAGAGGAGGACGATGGACTCTGTCTGTACTGTTTTCTCCGGGGTGCGGGGGCTTGACTCACACTTCTAGACCTCTGTTGATGGCGATTGAAAGAATTGTGGGAATTGTTGCCATTGTTATGGTGGTTATTGTTGGTGCTTGTTATAGTGATGATGGGTGGTGGAAGGAGAGGTGGTGGAGATGATGAGGTACGAGATTTACTAGCCACCGTTGCTGTGGGCTTTCGGTGAACGCGTTAAAAATTCCGGGCACTTAACACACGACAAACAACAACGATTGACACAAAACAACATTTAGAGCACGGATAAATCTGGATTAATTTCATATTTTCAACACACTAACATTAATATATTCACTTCTATCCATATAAATCGTTGTTTCTTTTTCAGAGTGTATGTTTTCTTGACAGTCAGATTTGGTAGTCACGAAAATCAACAATAAAATCTCATAAATTTAGAAATCAACAGAAGAGAGCTTCTAATGATAATGTTCGCATTTTTTTTTGCCTAAATCTACTATAATTAAAGGAATAAAAGAACACGAACAAAAAATAGAAACATCAACCCTCACATTTACTTCACATCGTACCGTCTTATTCCCTCTGTACAGTAAAAGGATAGCGGTTAAATCATCTGAAAAACAGATACGGGAATTAGTGACTAAAATTAGCAAAAAAATTGGCATTAGTTAGGTACTTAAAATTACTTTGGATTTAGTTATTTTGAATTAGCTACGAAAAGGAAACGTCAGCATTAATTATTAAAAAATTATTGGATTTAGTTATTTAGAATTAGCAGCGAGAGTAAAAATTTGGATTTAGTTATTTAAAATTAGTAACGAGAGTAAAAATTTGGATTTAGTTATTTAAAATTAGTAACGGAAAAGAAACTTTAGCATAAAGGTTTTTTAAATTAGAACGAAAATGGGGTTTTGGCATTATTTAAAATTAACAAATGTGGAAGTATGATTAATTTGAATAAATAAATTATCACAGGTATGGGGTAATACAAAATAAATCAAATAGATATTATAAAAAAATCCGCAATTTAGAATCAAATCCCCATCTTCATTAAACAGCTCCTAAATAACACACTTGTGACTATACAGGTAAAGCTCTTACAGCGGACGATCTTTGAACGGACACCCCTACAAAGGACAAAAATTGCCCGCTCTAGCGGACTGCAGATCACTACAACGAATCTTTAAATTATATGGTTTAGTATTCATTCGTCTACAAAGTAGCTAATCTAACATTAATTATTATCAGAGGTATAACAATTGACAATCAACACTTAATATATTGTTTTCAAGATTTTTATTATTTTCATTTTGTTACCATTTCCCGCCACATTTTCTTTGATTAGAGAATTTCAATAGAAATTTGAAAAAGGTGTGATTCATACCAAACAAAAGTTTAAGAATCAGAAAATAAAATAATTTTTTTATATTGTGTGCAGTTTAATAAACGATAATTAATTATGCTATGTATATTAGTTTTCTTAGTTTGCATGTAGGTACATAGATATCAATGTAAGTGAAGTTGAAAAATAACAGCATTTATTATCAAATTTTATAGTGCTGCAACAGTTATATCTACCTTATTATTTCGTACATTTATATAAGTAAGCTACATAAATATTATAAGATTTTCCTTTAATAATAATCTTAGATTGTTTACCTTCATTAGGGTTTCTTTAATTAATGTTGTTAAAGAAAACATACAAAGTTTGAATCCCAAACTAAACTAAATAATGTATCGTTACAACGAACGCTTTTCCGGTACACGTACTGGGCGTTTTAAGAGCTTAACCTGTAATAACACACTTGTGACAACAATAACACACTTGTGACAACAATAACACACTTGTGACAAGAATAACACACTTGTGACAACAATAACACACTTGTGACAACAATAACACACTTGTGACAACAATAACACACTTGTGACAACAATAACACACTTGTGACAACAATAACACACTTGTGACAACAATAACACACTTGTGACAACAATAACACACTTGTGACAACAATAACACACTTGTGACAACAATAACACACTTGTGACAACAATAACACACTTGTGACAACAATAACACACTTGTGACAACAATAACACACTTGTGACAACAATAACACACTTGTGACAACAATAACACACTTGTGACAACAATAACACACTTGTGACAACAATAACACACTTGTGACAACAATAACACACTTGTGACAACAATAACACACTTGTGACAACAATAACACACTTGTGACAACAATAACACACTTGTGACAACAATAACACACTTGTGACAACAATAACACACTTGTGACAACAATAACACACTTGTGACAACAATAACACACTTGTGACAACAATAACACACTTGTGACAACAATAACACACTTGTGACAACAATAACACACTTGTGACAACAATAACACACTTGTGACAACAATAACACACTTGTGACAACAATAACACACTTGTGACAACAATAACACACTTGTGACAACAATAACACACTTGTGACAACAATAACACACTTGTGACAACAATAACACACTTGTGACAACAATAACACACTTGTGACAACAATAACACACTTGTGACAACAATAACACACTTGTGACAACAATAACACACTTGTGACAACAATAACACACTTGTGACAACAATAACACACTTGTGACAACAATAACACACTTGTAGCAACAATAACACACTTGTGACAACAATAACACACTTGTAGCAACAATAACACACTTGTGACAACAATAGCACACTTGTGACAACAATAACACACTTGTGACAACAATAACACACTTGTAGCAACAATAACACACTTGTGACAACAATAACACACTTGTAGCAACAATAACACACTTACAAATCCCCTAACAATCTAAATTGTTATTCCTAATTCAATTTTGTAGTTTCAGCAATTTGATTTGGATTGTTAGGCGTAAAGCGGTACCGCTATAATTGCTACCATTGAAACAGCGTGAATATCAACACTCTACCACTGAAACAGCGTGAATATCAACACTCTACCGCTGAAACAGCGTGAATATCAACACTCTACCGCTGAAACAGCGTGAATATCAACACTCTACCGCTGAAACAGCGTGAATATTATCACTCTACCGCTGAAACAGCGTGAATATTATCACTCTACCGCTGAAACAGCGTGAATATCAACACTCTACCACTGAAACAGCGTGAATATCAACACTCTACCACTGAAACAGCGTGAATATCAACACTCTACCACTGAAACAGCGTGAATATCAACACTCTACCACTGAAACAGCGTGAATATCAACACTCTACCACTGAAACAGCGTGAATATCAACACTCTACCGCTGAAACAGCGTGAATGTCAACACTCTACCGCTGAAACAGCGTGAAAATCAACACTCTACCGCTGAAACAGCGTGCACACCAACACTCTACCCGCTGGAACAGCGTGACAAGTTCTTCAGCCATGTAAATAAGTTAGAAGGTGATAGCAGCTCTACAATAAATCTCAGAAGGGTGACTTTGAATTCCTAAATTGGTATTTATTGGAACAGAAAAATGACACTGCAGCTCTCTATGTTCCTCTCTGTTACCCTCTATGTTAGCTACTCTCTATGTTGCTCTCTGTTACCCTCTATGTTAGCTACTCTCTATGTTGCTCTCTATGTTGCTCTCTATGTTACTCTCTATGTTGCTCTCTATGTTGCTCTCTATGTTACTCTCTATGTTGCTCTCTATGTTGCTCTCTATGTTGCTCTCTATGTTGCTCTCTATGTTACTCTCTATGTTGCTCTCTATGTTACACTCTATGTTACTCTCTATGTTACTCTCTATGTTACTCTCTATGTTGCTCTCTATGTTACTCTCTATGTTGCTCTCTATTTTACTCTCTATGTTACTCTCTATGTCCCTCTTTTCTCTCTCAGTGACGTCACTACAGCGTATCACTCAGTGAAGTCACTACAGCGTATCATTCAGTGACGTCACTACAACGTATCAATCAATGAAGTCACTACAGCGTATCAATCAATGACGTCACTACAGCGTATCAATCAATGACGTCATTACAGCGTATCACTCATCGACGTCACTACAGCGTATCAATCAATGACGTCACTACAGCGTATTACTCAGTGACGTCACTACAGCGTATCAATCAATGACGTCACTACCGAGTATCACTCAGTGACGTCACTACTGCGTATTACTCAGTGACGTCACGCCACTGAATCTCTCTCGAGTAGCGAGGCTATCGAATTCAGTTTCAAATATTTCGAAGTTTGTACAAGTTTAGCAATTAGGAGATAGTTGATGAGTCTTGCTCTTAAATTAATCTGAGCAGTGAAAACTATCGCCACTAGGGGTCTCTGCATTCTATGTAGTGTAAAACACCGCCACTAGGGGTCTCTGCATGCTATGTAGTGTAAAACACCGCCACTAGGGGTCTCTGCATTCTATGTAGTGTAAAAAACAGTCACTAGGGGTCTCTGCATGCTATGTAGTGTAAAACACCGCCACTAGGGGTCTCTGCATGCTATGTAGTGTAAAACACCGCCACTAGGGGTCTCTGCATGCTATGTAGTGTAAAACACTGCCAATAGGGGTCTCTGCATTCTATGTAGTGCTAAGCACAGCCACTAGGGGTCTCTACATGCTATGTAGTGTAAAACACAGCCACTAGGGGTCTCTGCATTCTATGTAGTGCTAAGCACAGCCACTAGGGGTCTCTACATGCTATGTAGTGTAAAACACAGCCACTAGGGGTCCCTGCATGCTATTTAGTGCTAAACACCGCCACTAGGGGTCTCTGCATACTATGTAGTGCTAAACACCGCCAATAGGGGTCTCTACATGCTATGTAGTGCTAAACACCACCACTAGGGGTCTCTGCATGCTATGTAGTGTAAAACACCGCCACTAGGGGTCTCTGCATGCTATGTAGTGTAAAACACCGTCACTAGGGGTCTCTGCATGCTATGTAGTGTAAAACACCGCCACTAGGGGTCTCTGCATGCTATGTAGTGTAAAACACTGCCACTAGGGGTCTCTGCATTCTATGTAGTGCTAAGCACATCCACTAGGGGTCTCTACATGCTATGTAGTGTAAAACACAGCCACTAGGGGTCCCTGCATGCTATTTAGTGCTAAACACCGCCACTAGGGGTCTCTGCATACTATGTAGTGCTAAACACCGCCACTAGGGGTCTCTACATGCTATGTAGTGCTAAACACCGCCACTAGGGGTCTCTACATGCTATGTAGTGTAAAACACAACCACTAGGGGCGTTCTTTTGAGCTCCGTACAAATATAAAACTATTTGAGTGATATAATGTAGGAAGAGGTGAAGGATAAATGAATTATCGTGAATATAAACATGAATTAGGTTTTTTTATGTAATCAGTACAATTTGTGACATTAATTGCAATACTAGATACTTCATAGATCACTACAGTAGATTTTCTTTATCTCTGGTAATATTTAATAGCTTCCTCCTTCCTATCTACTCCGCGTAAGAAAAAGAAAGTAGATAAAGTAACTGCTTTATTTGACACATTTTATTTGGGGAACATTTAGTACAACTGATAAGACATATAAATTAAAATGATATTCATAGCTTAACAATGGGAAGCAGTAATGTATTTACATGTAATTTACTACTTTGTGATTGTTTTGGTTAAATGTTCAAATTCATCAAAATGTGTAAATTCATTAATGGAAGGAAATGTTCATGTTATTTAAAGTGAATTAAATAAATATAAATAAGGGATTCACTTGAAAGATGATTGTTATAATCACCATTTTACAGCCAATAATTTTGTCATCACCATCTTTTTCATCACCACTCATCACCACCACTCATCATCACCACTCACTATCATCACTCACTATCACCACTCACCACTAACACTCACCACTCACAACTCACACTCACAACTCACACTCACCACTCACACTCACCACTCACACTCACCACTCACTACTCACACTCACCCCTCACACTCACCACTCACACTCACCACTCACACTCACCACTCTTACTCATCACTCACCGCTCACACTCATCACTCACATTCACCACTCACCACTCACATTCACACTCACCACTCACACTCAGCACTCACATACACCACTCACCACCACTCGCACTCACCACTCACACTAACCACTCACACTCATCACTCACTAATCACACTAGCACTCAACACTCACACTTATACTCACCACTCACCTTCACCACTCACACTCACCACTCACACTCACCACTCACACTCACCACTTACACTCACCACTCACATTCACCACTCACACTCACCATCACCAGTCACCACTCACACTCGCCACTTCATTCTAATCCAATCTATCGTTATCGTTTCCTAGCGATGATAATCTCTCCTCAGACGATAAAATAAAAAAAATAATTTCCACAAAGAAGTAAATCTAGAGATAATTTGGCAATGAATTAATAACATGGATGAAAAAGTTAATGGTAATTATATTGAATTAATAACATGGATGAAAAAGTTAATGGTAATTATATTGAATTAATAACATGGATGAAAAAGTTAATGGTAATTATATTGAATTAATAGCATGGATGAAAAAGTTAATGGTAATTATATTGAATTAATAGCATGGATGAAAAAGTTAATGGTAACGTAATTATATTGAATTAATAAAATGGATGAAAAAGTTAATGGTAATTATATTGAATTAATAAAATGGATGAAAAAGTTAATGGTAACGTAATTATATTGAATTAATAAAATGGATGAAAAAGTTAATGGTAATTATATTGAATTAATAAAATGGATGAAAAAGTTAATGGTAATTATATTGAATTAATAAAATGGATGAAAAAGTTAATGGTAATTATAATGAATTAATAACATGGATGAAAAAGTTAATGGTAATTATATGGGAAGTAAAGGGTTATCTGCTCGTGTTTAGGTACGAATAGCACTGCAGGACATTTTACAGCATTTAGGTACGAATAACACTGCAGGACATTTTACAGCATTTAGGTACGAATAGCACTGCAGGACATTTTACAGCATTTAGGTACGAATAGCACTGCAGGACATTTTACAGCATTTAGGTACGAATAGCACTGCAGGACATTTTACAGCATTTAGGTACGAATAGCACTGCAGGACATTTTACAGCATTTAGGTACGAATAGCACTGCAGGACATTTTACAGCATTCAGGTACGAATAACACTGCAGGATATTTTATCGCTTTTAGGTACGAATAACACTGCAGGACATTTTATAGCATTTAGGTACGAATAGCACTGCAGGACATTTTACAGCATTTAGGTACGAATAACACTGCAGGACATTTTATCGCTTTTAGGTACGAATAACACTGCAGGACACTTTACAGCATTTAGGTACGAATAACACTGCAGGACACTTTACAGCATTTAGGTACGAATAGCACTGCAGGACATTTTATCACTTTTAGGTACGAATAGCACTGCAGGACATTTTATCGCTTTTAGGTACGAATAGCACTGCAGGACATTTTCATCTGGTAATGGCTAACATAATTCAGTATAAAAGTCTAGCGAAAAGCTTTGCGAGTCTCTTTAGTCACCACACCTGCGATATTCACTAAAAAATTGATACCTACTTTTTGCTGACGCCGCCATCTTGAATTTAAAGTCTGGTGTCTATGAAGCTTCTGTGTAATTCGTCCTATATTTCTCTAACGGCATTGGAAGAAAAAGAACTTGATTGATGACTCTTAGTAATATACGATAGAAGCTTTTGGTCTATGAGTTGAAGTTAGTTTGTTGTTACAATGGCCGTACGAAGTGAAATCTTTGAGGTAGGTTCCTACCGTAAAATGGATGAACCTAGTCAGTATCAGACTTTAAACGCATAAAGTTATTAACTTATTAACTATTTGAAATAGTCGCAATTATCTCACCGAGAAAAATATGTAATCTCCCGTAACGTCAAACTGCGTCCACACCGTTATTTCTCTCTGTACTCGTCCATTACAAAAGGTTACGAATAGTGTTAGTGCCCACAATAGGTAATAGGTATAGTAGAATTTTCAAACTTAAGGGCTGTACACACGTAGGGTTCTTTAAGTCTTTCCACCAAACTTTTTACTAAGATCCTCATACTTTTTCCATATTCTCGTGGAAAAAGTAGGAGGAGCTTAGAAAGAAGTCTGGTGGAAAGACTTAAAAAACCCTACGTGTGTACGATCCTTTAGTCACCATTGGATTTCATTATTAGATTTATAAGAGTTGTAGGTAGATAATTAATTCATTAATATTGGAAGATGAGTAATTAAAATGTATTCCATTGATGATTTCATCTCTATGAATTTCAAACAGAGGATTTTTATCTAAAATCAGTTTCTTTCACCGTTAATGAACGTATTTTCTAAATTTGTTGCGTTGAAAAACACCTCAAAAACAAAAATAGAATAACAGAAATGAAAGATTGAAAACGCCCAGTCTAAGTGTACCTTCAAAACACATACGTTTATTCAGTCGTAGCGTTTTTCCAAGCACTCTTTTCTTTGCTGCTGTATGAAAAAACGCCCATTTGTATTTTTGTGTTTCCCACAACAGGAAGGGGTAAAAGAGTATTACCCACAACAGGAAGGGGTAAAAGAGTATTACCCACAACAGGAAGGGGTAAAAGAGTATTACCTACAACAGGAAGGGGTGAAAGAGTATTACCTACAACAGGAAGGGGTGAAAGAGTATTACCTACAACAGAAAGGGGTGAAAGAGTATTATTACCCACAACAGGAGGGGGTGAAAGAGTATTACCTACAACAGGACGGGGTGAAAGAGTATTACCTACAACAGAAAGGGGTGAAAGAGTATTACCCACGACAGGAGGAGGTGAAAGAGTATTACCTACAACAGGAAGGGGTGAAAGAGTATTACCTACAACAGGAAGGGGTAAAGAGTATTACCTACAACAGGAAGGGGTGAAAGAGCATTACCCACAACAGGAAGGGGTAAAGAGTATTACCCACAACAGGAAGGGGTAAAAGGGCATTACCCACAACAGCGCTCCATAACCCTTGGTAAGAGATCCCCTCCATCTGCATATCTCCAATACTTTGTGCATATGGAGGACAGGCTATAGAATAAACCATCCTTTGGCCATTACATACATGAAGGAAGAATAAATCCTCAGCTTTGTATAGGGAGTCGCAGAGGCTACCTATTTCTTTATTCTTTTACCAACACGAACAAAAATGTAACGAATAGTTAGTTATAGTTTCAGAGATAGGATATTGGAGGGAAAATTAAGTCGGGTCCACTCTCAATCATCGATTTTATCTTATTAACCATATATCTTTACAGTTCTCATTCTTTTTCTTCCAATAATGTTAAAGAAGGAAGGACGAGTAACGCTAAGTTAATTATCGGCAAATTATTATGGAATGAATGACAATATTCTTTGATTATATATACTGAAAATGAATTACCAATTGAACCAATTTAGAACACATGAAAATGAAAAATTCATGAAAGTGAATCAATTTCTTATTTTTTGTGTGCAGAGACTGAATTAAACAGTAATATTTTCACTAAGGCCACTTTATACGTTTGTAAGTTGTCGTACATCTGGCAATGGAGATTCCCTGACTCCTGTCAAGGGGTCTAGGTTTTCTCAAGGCATTTCCCTCTGATTCTTCTGGCCTCTAGCGAGAAATTCGATATACTTTGAGAGAAGTTTTGATATCTTCTATTTCCAATTGACTTTTCTTTACAATGGAGATCTGATGCAACAATAGGATTAATTAGTTATGTTTAGGAGAAAAGATATTCGGACAATAACCATTAGGAGGGAAAAGATTTAATCACGAAATAGGGTTTTTAGATTCAATTAAGTTAGCCGCCAGGCTGATGCTTTGTAGTGAAGTGAGAAAAAATGAAATATACGACTTTAAATGAAGAGAAATACTGAGACAAATGTTAGGTACTGTGGGACAAATGTTAGGTACTGTGGGACAAATGTTAGGTACTGTGGGATAAATGTTAGGTACTGTGGGACAAATATTAGGTAATGTGGGATAAATGTTAGGTACTGTGGGACAAATGTTAGGTACTGTGGGATAAATGTTAGGTACTGTGGGACAAATGTTAGGTACTGTGGGATAAATGTTAGGTACTGTGGGACAAATGTTAGGTACTGTGGGACAAGTGTTAGGTACTGTGGGACAAATGTTAGGTACTGTGGGACAAATGTTAGGTACAGTGAGACAAATGTTAGGTACTGTGAGACAAATGTTAGGTACTGTGGGACAAATGTTAGGTACTGTGGGACAAATGTTAGGTACTGTGGGACAAATGTTAGGTACTGTGGGACAAATGTTAGGTACTGTGAGACAAATGTTAGGTACTGTGGGACAAATGTTAGGTACTGTGGGACAAATGTTAGGTACTGTGGGACAAATGTTAGGTACTGTGAGACAAATGTTAGGTACTGTGGGACAAATGTTAGGTACTGTGAGACAAATGTTAGGTACTGTGGGACAAATGTTAGGTACTGTGGGACAAATGTTAGGTACTGTGGGATAAATGTTAGGTACTGTGGGACAAATGTTAGGTACTGTGGGACAAATGTTAGGTACTGTGGGATAAATGTTAGAAACTGTGGGACAAATGTTAGTTACTGTGGGACATATGTTCGGTACTGTGGGACAAATGTTAGTTACTGTGGGACAAATGTTAGTTACTGTGGGACAAATGTTAGTTACTGTGGGACAAATGTTAGTTACTGTGGGACAAATTTTTCGCTGTCTCTTTTCATTGTTTATCTATTAATTAATGGTATAAATGTATAAGAGTCGCAACATAATATTGAAAAATTAATTAATTCATTCATTAATTAATTCAAACATAAATATATATCTGAATTTAGAGCAAGTAAAGATAACGGATCAGAAAACTTTTTTTGATTTTAAAAAAATATTTGCTTTAGTATTTTTTAAATGTACAACCTTTTAAATGATAATATTATTGATTATCCATTAATTTTGCATATTTTATTAATTGAAAGAATTGATAAAAAACGTGATTCATTTTGAAGTTGTGAAGAACGAGTATTAAAAAGTTAAAAAAAAACTTATGCTCAAATCTATTAATGTGTTGTATATGATTCCAAAATTATATTCTTATTCCAATTATTGGTTAATTATTTAATAGTTTAACCAAGTAAAATTAACGAACCAGAATTAAACCTAGTAAAGATAACGAACTGTGGTCCGTTATCTTTACTTGCTCCCTGAATTTCAACCAATTTCTGCTTATTCATGTCTCATTTATTTTCACTATAGAGAAGTAGCAATCATACGGTAAATTGTAGAACGGTTGCACATTTTCCACATGCTATACTAGCAGTTTCACCGTCGCGGTTTCACTGCCCTGTTTCCGCTTCTTCAATTAATCACGGTTAAATGAAATGAAGGCGGTAGAAACGCTAGTGTAGACTGCAAATTTGCTTACCATTCATTTAACCGTCATTAATGGAAGAGGCGTTAACAGGGCAGTGAAAACGCGGCGGTGAAACTGCTAGTATAGTATGGGCTTTAGAGGAAATTATTGAATTTAACTAACTATATTAATAGCATGTATACTAATTAGAATAATGAGTTGAATTATATATTTATTCCTATATTTTGATCGAAACTGTGGAACCGTTCGATAATTCGGCTCCTAGCCACTAGGTTGATTATGCCTGGCTTTTGACAAGTCTTTGCCATCGCAAAAATCACTTTAATTAATGCAGTTTGCACGCCTCTTAGTGCATCAAAACAATTGAACGGCGGAAAAGTTTGAAATAAGAGTGGAGTTGATGGGCCCTCACTTGAGTGGCTAAATGGGGCATTCATAAACACTCACAAAAGTACCTAATTGATTTAGGTGTTCTAAGTGTATGTGTGATTATTGTTTTAGTTACTATGAAAGAGAAATAGATGCCAACGTCATATTTTAAAAAGTGGTGTTGAATTTTATATAATATAATAATGGTAAAATAACACTAAGGCCCTTTTCACATGGACGTTTTTCTCATGAGGCAGCAAAGAAAACGGTGCATGAAAAACGCTACGACTAAAAAAAACGTATGTGCTTTGTTTTTCAACTGAGATTGGGCCTTTTTTTCAAGCTGTATTTCTGTTGAAAAAAGCGCGCCTTCTTTTGGCACAAAATATACAAAATATGTAAAACCTTAATAATAATACTTGAATAAATAGTTACGATTAATTTTTGCATGTATAATCCAATAAGACAGATAAGTATTTCTCCATTAATAATTATAATAACATCGCGCAAACACTCCCCCCCCCCCTGCCAGCATCAAAGACACCCCCGATGGGTTCGGATGGGAGAATTTACCCAGAGATTCGGTGTGACAGAAAGGACTGGCTTTTTCTTGAGAGGAATGTTCCACAATAATCCAACCTGGAAATGACAGGATAAGCCAGCTCGCAGACCAGGAATTACAAGTCCTTTCGATGTGCTAACTATTGCTACATGGTGAATGTAACTATTGCTACATGGTGAATGTAACTATTGCTACATGGTGGCCAGTATGGGTAATGTAACTATTGCTACATGGTGGCCAGTATGGGTAATCTAACTATTGCTACATGGTGGCCAGTATGGGTGATGTAACTATTGCTACATGGTGGCCAGTATGGGTGATGTAACTATTGCTACATGGTGACCAGTATGGGTAATGTAACTATTGCTACATGGTGGCCAGTATGGGTAATCTAACTATTGCTACATGGTGGCCAGTATGGGTGATGTAACTATTGCTACATGGTGGCCAGTATGGGTAATGTAACTATTGCTACATGGTGGCCAGTATGGGTAATCTAACTATTGCTACATGGTGGCCAGTATGGGTGATGTAACTATTGCTACATGGTGACCAGTATGGATAATGTAACTATTGCTACATGGTGGCCAGTATGGGTAATGTAACTATTGCTACATGGTGGCCAGTATGGGTGATGTAACTATTGCTACATGGTGACCAGTATGGGTAATCTAACTATTGCTACATGGTGGCCAGTATGGGTGATGTAACTATTGCTACATGGTGACCAGTATGGATAATGTAACTATTGCTACATGGTGGCCAGTATGGGTAATGTAACTATTCCTACATGGTGGCCAGTATTGGTGATGTAACTATAGCTACATGGTGGCCAGTATGGGTGATGTAACTATTGCTACATGGTGGCCAGTATGGGTAATGTAACTATTGCTACATGGTGGTATGGGTGATGTGTCTAAAATTGAAGAAAAAATGCACTACCTTATCATCGAAAGTCAAATCATTCATCCAAACAACGACAAATGCAACAGAAAACTCCTCTGTGACCAACGAATTCGTGTGAAATGTTTATGAGCTTTCAGACTCTCACGATATCGAATTTTGGAGGAGACTTAGAAAGTGATAGGACACTCCGTGGAGAGTGATGCCAAGGAAACACCTTCTGCAATATGCACACCACTTTCTCGCACACCAATGTATTCAAACTTTACCTCCTTGACATTCGGACATTTCTGAATTTACACACGTACAACTCAGCATACGAACATTTTAAAAAAGGAGAGCTCTCTCCATCACTTCACGAAAATAGGGAAGGCACGGTAACGTGGAACACACCCCCAGTCTAGACGAAATGGTGTTTCTCTGAAAAAGTTGTTATTAATTTGTGTTTGCATTAGTGAGTTGTGAAGATACAAACGATCAATGAGACCCACGTTAGTTTGGGGGAGGGGGGTGGAGGGGGTGTTAAAGAGCACCTGCTATATCAACAGCAGGGACCAGCACTGGAGTGGGACAAGCACTAGAGTGGGACAAGTACTGGAGTGGGACAAGTACTAGAATGGGACAAGCACTGGAGTGGGACAAGCACTATAGTGGGACAAGTACTAGAGTGGGACAAGTACTGGAGTGGGACAAGCACTATAGTGGGACAATTACTAGAGTGGGACAAGTACTAGAGTGGAACAAGTACTAGAGTGGGACAAGCACTAGAGTGGGACAAACACTGGAGTGGGACCAGCACTAGAGTGGGACAAGCAGTAGAGTGGGACAAGCAGTAGAGTGGAGTAAGCACTAGAGTGGGACAAGCAATGGAGTGGGACAAGCACTAGAGTGGGTCAAGCACTAGAGTGGGACAAGCAGTAGAGTAGAGTAAGCACTAGAGTGGGACAAGCACTAGAGTGGGACAAGCACTAGAGAGTAGACAAGTACTAGAGTGGGACAAGCACTAGAGTGGAGTAAGCACTAGAGTGGGACAAGCACTAGAGTGGGACAATTACTAGAGTGGGACAAGTACTAGAGAGTAGACAAGTACTAGAGTGGGACAAGCACTAGAGTGGAATAAGCACTAGAGTGGGACAAGCACTAGAGTGAGACAAGTACTAGAGTGGGACAAGTACTAGAGTGGGACAAGCACTAGAGTGGGACAAGTACTAGAGTGGGACAAGTACTAGAGTGGGACAAGCACTAGAGTGGGACAATCTTTTACATTTATTTTCTTAACAATAAAATTGTTTCTTATTACCATCACAGTAATTGAAATAGAGGTATCGATACCTTATTGAACGAAGAAATATAATATAATAAGTAATTAACATTATAATTAAAAGATGTTGGATTAGAAAAGTGAAAAATATTATACAAGAGAAAAATTAATGGAAAAAGGAGAAATATATTACAAAAGAATTAATTATAAGTATTCTAGAAATAATTAGTAGCATTTTTAATAATAATTTGTTGTATTCTAGAGCTGATTAATAGTTAGTATTTTATAATTATTGTTTTAACCCTTCACTGTGCACTTTATTATTAACCCTTCACTGTGCACTTTATTATTAACCCTTCACTGTGCACTTTATTATTTACTCTTCACTGTGCACTTTATTATTTACTCTTCACTGTGCACTTTATTATTTACTCTTCACTGTGCACTTTATTATTAACCCTTCACTGTGCACTTTATTATTTACTCTTCACTGTGCACTTTATTATTTACTCTTCACTGTGCACTTTATTATTTACTCTTCACTGTGCACTTTATTATTTACTCTTCACTGTGCACTTTATTATTAACCCTTCACTGTGCACTTTATTATTAACCCTTCACTGTGCACTTTATTATTAACCCTTCACTGTGCACTTTATTATTTACTCTTCACTGTGCACTTTATTATTTACTCTTCACTGTGCACTTTATTATTAACCCTTCACTGTGTACTTTATTATTAACCCTTCACTGTGCACTTTATTATTAACCCTTCACTGTGCACTTTATTATTTACTCTTCACTGTGCACTTTATTATTTACTCTTCACTGTGCACTTTATTATTTACTCTTCACTGTGCACTTTATTATTTACTCTTCACTGTGCACTTTATTATTAACCCTTCACTGTGCACTTTATTATTAACCCTTCACTGTGCACTTTATTATTAACCCTTCACTGTGCACTTTATTATTTACTCTTCACTGTGCACTTTATTATTTACTCTTCACTGTGCACTTTATTATTTACTCTTCACTGTGCACTTTATTATTTACTCTTCACTGTGCACTTTATTATTTACTCTTCACTGTGCACTTTATTATTAACCCTTCACTGTGCACTTTATTATTAACCCTTCACTGTGCACTTTATTATTTACTCTTCACTGTGCACTTTATTATTTACTCTTCACTGTGCACTTTATTATTTACTCTTCACTGTGCACTTTATTATTTACTCTTCACTGTGCACTTTATTATTAACCCTTCACTGTGCACTTTATTATTAACCCTTCACTGTGCACTTTATTATTTACTCTTCACTGTGCACTTTATTATTTACTCTTCACTGTGCACTTTATTATTTACTCTTCACTATGCACTTTATTATTTACTCTTCACTGTGCACTTTATTATTAACCCTTCACTGTGCACTTTATTATTTACTCTTCACTGTGCACTTTATTATTTACTCTTCACTGTGCACTTTATTATTTACTCTTCACTGTGCACTTTATTATTTACTCTTCACTGTGCACTTTATTATTTACTCTTCACTGTGCACTTTATTATTAACCCTTCACTGTGCACTTTATTATTTACTCTTCACTGTGCACTTTATTATTAACCCTTCACTGTGCACTTTATTATTAACCCTTCACTGTGCACTTTATTATTAACCCTTCACTGTGCACTTTATTATTTACTCTTCACTGTGCACTTTATTATTAACCCTTCACTGTGCACTTTATTATTAACCCTTCACTGTGCACTTTATTATTAACCCTTCACTGTGCACTTCATTTACAACTATTGGTGGTTGTTTTAACTCTTCACTGTGCACTTTATTTGCAACTATTGGTGGTTGTTTTAACTCTTCACTGTGCACTTTCTTTACAACTATTGGTGGTTGTTTTAACTCTTCACTGTGCACTTTATTTACAACTATTGGTGGTTGTTTTAACTCTTCACTGTGTACTTTATTTGCAACCATTGGTGGTTGTTTTAACTCTTTACTGTGCACTTTATTTACAACTATTGGTGGTTGTTTTATTTCTTCACTGTGTACTTTATTTGCAACCATTGGTGGTTGTTTTAACTCTTCACTGTGCACTTTATTTACAACTATTGGTGGTTGTTTTAACGCTTCACTGTGTACTTTATTTACAACTATTGGTGGTTGTTTTAACTCTTCACTGTGTACTTTATTTACAACTATTGGTGGTTGTTTTAACTCTTCACTGTGTACTTTATTTACCACTATTGGTGGTTGTTTTAACTCTTCACTGTGCACTTTATTTACAACTATTGGTGGTTGTTTTAACTCTTCACTGTGCACTTTATTTACAACTATTGGTGGTTGTTTTAACTCTTCACTGTGCACTTTATTTACAACTATTGGTGGTTGTTTTAACGCTTCACTGTGTACTTTATTTACAACTATTGGTGGTTGTTTTAACTCTTCACTGTGCACTTTATTTGCAACTATTGGTGGTTGTTTTAACTCTTCACTGTGTACTTTATTTACAACTCTTGGTGGTCGTTTTAACTCTTCACTGTGCACTTTATTTACAACTATTGGTGGTTGTTTTAACTCTTCACTGTGCACTTTATTTACAACTATTGGTGGTTGTTTTAACTCTTCACTGTGCACTTTATTTACAACTATTGGTGGTTGTTTTAACTCTTCACTGTGCACTTTATTTACAACTATTGGTGGTTGTTTTAACTCTTCACTGTGCACTTTATTTGCAACTATTGGTGGTTGTTTTAACTCTTCACTGTGCACTTTATTTACAACTATTGGTGGTTGTTTTAACTCTTCACTGTGTACTTTATTTACAACTATTGGTGGTTGTTTTAACTCTTCACTGTGTACTTTATTTACAACTCTTGGTGGTCGTTTTAACTCTTCACTGTGCACTTTATTTACAACTATTGGTGGTTGTTTTAACTCTTCACTGTGTACTTTATTTACAACTATTGGTGGTTGTTTTAACTCTTCACTGTGTACTTTATTTACAACTATTGGTGGTTGTTTTAACTCTTCACTGTGTACTTTATTTACAACTATTGGTGGTTGTTTTAACTCTTCACTGTGTACTTTATTTACAACTATTGGTGGTTGTTTTAACTCTTCACTGTGCACTTTATTTACAACTACTGGTGGTTGTTTTAACTCTTCACTGTGCACTTTATTTACAACTATTGGTGGTTGTTTTAACTCTTCACTGTGCACTTTATTTACCACTATTGGTGGTTGTTTTAACTCTTCACTGTGCACTTTATTTACAACTATTGGTGGTTGTTTTAACTCTTCACTGTGCACTTTATTTACAACTGAAATATAAATATTATTGTCAAGTATAATATTGTATTGAAATATAATTATTTTATGAATTATTATTAATATACGTATATTGAATATAATTAGTATGTTAACCCTAATCGGTCTGACAAGATCCTAAGCAACCAAAGTTAATGGGGCCCATGTGGGCACTAGGTTGCCAAATCGTAATGATAGTGTGTGATATTTGCAAGATGGCCAACATGGTGACAGCATGGGCTGTTATGTTGAAACCATCTTTGCCCAAGATGTTTCCGAGGAGAAAGTTTAATAACGATTAATGGTTCAATATTAATTAGAAGACATTTTATTAATTGCAAATCATTCATCCTCCCTATTACAGGAAATAATATTTCCAATATGTTATTAATCATGTTTCAGCCATATAATATTTATACGCTATATATAAATCAGGTTTGGCCAATATGACAATTCAATGGGATGGATTCGCCACATTGAACCAACCTTCTCCCAAGGTAACATTCCATGAGAATGGAAAACCACATTATCCCCATGTTATTTCTAGGTTACTTTTCAGTCTGCCATTTCTTGCCCATCTAACCATCTAGTACCCATGTTGGCACAATGTGTCATGGCTGCTTGGGATGTATGTCTATTAACTTCTGAAGGACCGAGTGTCGAGGATTCGCTATACAATTTATATTTAGGAAGCCAGTGGCTTGAATTGTGTGATTTTTGTATTGTATGACAGAAAAATAAACACAATTTCTCAACAATTACCGATTACTATTCTCTTTCATGCCTGGCATAATGTACTTGATGGAAACTGAGAAAAATTTAAATTATGACCATTTACAAAACTGTTCAATGAAAAGAGTTTTAGTTAATTCAAAGTATGTACAAATATTTAATCGCTCTTATAAAGTCTTGTGAAGCTCAGTCCTTTAATGGTTAATATATAATGAGACTAATCAATAGGGTTGTGACAATATGCACTTAAAATCATAGATCTTAAGAATATCACAGACGAAATGAAATGGTATCGAATACTATATACCGCTGGTTTTGAACCATTCAATACTCTTTAATTCTCTCCGTCTATAATATTTTCGGGATCTATATGATTTTAAACGCATACTGTCACAACCCTAGTGATTACTAATGAATAATAGTCCACTAAATGGATTGGTAATTTGAGTAAAGACAATAAATAGGAAGTAATTCGAAGGCAGCTGATTGGTTGGGTTTTTTTATGTTCTTGATGACGTCATCCCACCACACGGAGAGCAGTGTGGTGATTCCTATCAACTGAACTAATTAATTATTTGACAATTTAATGAAATATTGTACAGACCAACGGGGAATGAATTGGGAATAATTATGAGTGGGAAATGGTGAATAATTATGAGTGGGAAATGGTGAATAATTATGAGTGGGAAATGGTGAATAATTATGAGTGGGAAATGGTGAATAATTATGAGTGGGAAATGGTGAATAATTATGAGTGGGAAATGGTCAATAATTATGAGTGGGAAATGGTGAATAATTATGAGTGGGAAATGGTGAATAATTATGAGTGGGAAATGGTGAAATGGGGAATAATTATTTAACGGGGAATGTGATGGGGAAGAGTACATCAAAAGAAATAATCGAATAGTTATAAACACAATAATCTTTAATACATCTCAACATTAATTTCAAAGTATACTAAGATATTCGTATGATCTACTCACAATATTCTACATTCCTTATTACTATTAACATCATCTCTAGAGAAATTATTCCATAGATTTCTCTGAGACAAAGCCATTAAAAAGGATGAAGTAAATTGGCCCATCTATAGCTCCATCTAATTGCTAGTGTAGAGATAGCGAATTACTTACAACCCATCTAAAGGTGCTGACTCAGCAGAACCTCACGACTCACTGAAGACTCAAACTCTCTTTACACAGTTAGTGCACAGTCTAAACTGACGGAGTTAACTGCTACACTAGTCAGTGAGTTAGGTAGTCTGTGCATTAAGAAGTTGCACCTCCCTACATAGCACTAGCACCTAGTTACCTAGTTCATCTCTATGTTGCTATGTCTTAGATACCAGACTATTCATCTTCTCTTTCCTAGCCTTAAGGTGCTAGGTAGTAGCTACGTAGTTAGCTATGTTGCTACGTAAAGTCTCCGTTTGTTACTGTAGAAGGGAGTTCTTTGTACTCAAAGATGTAGCCAGTCTTGTAGTGTCTGTCAGACTTTGCGTCTGACTCTAAACTCTACTTCTAATGTCTTAGAGGAGCGTCTAAAGCTACCCTAACTCCCTCTATCTGTCTACTGCACTTCTTCTAACAGTTTCTAATTAGCTTTGACATTTGTAAATGGCATCATTCTGTTATTAGATGTCCCTCTAGCAGTTCAGAGTACAGTTCCTCTTTTTCTCCAACAGTACAGTCAAGTCCTTAAGTTGCTATTCTCCTTTGCTCCGTCTGTTAGAAATGGTGGTAAATGTGGCCCTGAGATGTGCAAGTTAGTTCTTCAAGTCCATTCCCTCCATTCTGTTGCTATGTTCCATCTGTGAGGTGATTTGGTGTTACCTCTGCTGTGAAACTTCATTCTTGTTGATGCAAAGAAGCAGCTTTTAATTTTCACTCTGGACGGAAGCTATTTATTAGGACCGTTAGTTCTTAAGGTGGGTAGCGCTTTATGTCGATAGAAAGGTCTTGGCGAGCTGGTTCTCGAGTACCTTCATCTATTCATCAAGCTTTTGTGCAGCTCTCTCGTCGAGGTGCACGAGTGTTTAGTCAATGCCTCGCCTTTTCCTTTCACGACAGCTGTCCATTGAAGAAATCTCACATGGCGATTTCAAACAAACATTCCCAAGCTCACATTTCTTAGGTACACATTCTGACTTTTAGACCTCATCTTCTAGAACCTTAGACCAACATTTATTCGGTACATATTCCGACTTTTAGGCCTCTTCATCAAGAACCTTAGACCAACATTTATTCGGTACATATTCCGACTTTTAGTCCTCATCATCGAGAACCTTTAACTAAACTGTCTTAGGTGCACAATCCACCTTGTAGACTTCATCAAGACCCTGTCCCTTCAGTTATTGTTTCCCCTTCTCTCTTCCTTCCTACCCATCAGCATCATGACCATGGTGCTCCCTCTGGGGCCTTCTTCGCGACAGGTTAAGGTGGTTTTAGCGCTGCCATTCAATTAGATCGTGTTTGTCAAAGAGGTTTTTCTGTCGCTACAACGGGGGATCTTTTCGCTGGCGATCTTTTCGTTGCATCTTGATTGGTTGGGACGAGTAAAGCAAATTCGGTTGCTCTTCAAATAGCAATTATCTTCTTAAAGATGGAGTCTGTTTCTAGCGCACGTAGCAATTTTTATTGTATTTTAACTTTTAAAAAGATATTCTAATATTAGGCTTTTGTTGTATCGAGGATACGTAGAGTATTTATTAGTTCTACTCTTTTGAATTAAATCGAATAATTTGAATTAAGAAAGAAAAATCTGACTAAACAAAGTATAACATTAAAAAATTAAAACATAACTTTCCGCAATTCTGCGAAGGTAAAATATATAATACCTTTTAATATCACTTTAGATTGAATGAAATAAAAATATGACTTAATATTAATGATGTACCTATCTGTAGTAAATATATATATTATGTATTGAAATTGTCTGAACTAAAGACATAGATATGTTATACCAATCAGAATATATTAGATAATATAAATATGTTGTCAAATTGTAATATAATTAATTTAATAATTTAAAAAGAGATTCGGACATTTTCTTTCGTTAATGTATCTTCTAAAGAGACGTACACACGCAGGTTTTTTTACGTCTTTCCACCAGACTTTTTGCTAAGCTCCTCCTACTTTTCCCACGAGAATATAAGAAAAAACGAAATAGTTATTATTTATTTTAGTTGGTATCCATGATACCTGCAAATACTTATACATGGATACCAACTAAAATAAATTTAAAATTATATCGTTTTTCATTATACAGTCTTTCCACCAGACTTTTTTCTCCGCTTTTCCACCAGACTTTTGAATCAAAAGTCAATAGCATCCACACGTGGATTGACTTTTGAATCTCGTGGATTTACATGTGCAATTAACTACTCATATCGGCGACATAAGCTCTTAGCTCTCCACATTTTTTAAACTAGGTACCTAACTAACCTAGGTTATAGGTAGTTAGTAACTATTAACTACCTTGGATAGTTAAAATTACCAATTACCTGGGTTAGATATTTACTAATTATATAGG
Source organism: Caprella mutica (assembly GCA_947561585.1). Lineage (NCBI taxonomy): Eukaryota > Metazoa > Arthropoda > Malacostraca > Amphipoda > Caprellidae > Caprella > Caprella mutica. The sequence continues at coordinate 124,960 of CANNZV010000348.1, read as the reverse complement.
TTAGTTACTTTTACCTAGATTTATTAATTACTAAAGAACTACCTACCTAGATTACTAAGATTAGTTAGTTACTAATTAACTTGGTTTGGCAATTTTTATGAAGTTTATTACAATAATTAGTTGTAAACTAACCGAGATTATTTTCATTTAATTTGATTTAATGATTAACCTAATCCACTCAACAAATGTAATTTAGCTATTATATAAAGTTTAGGTAAAAGTATTAATACGTAGGTACCATATATGTATTGCCGATTGCGTTTTAATAAAAAAATAATGGCATTGGCTTATAGGTAATATGTTGAAATGATCATAAAATAAAGATAGTGATGAGTTATTTTACTAAAATATAATATAGGTACTAAAAAAAGTTTTAAGAAACATTACTACTATCAATTTTACTGGCAGTCTTTTATAAAAAGATGAAATTTCTTTACCTTAAAGGTAAAGAAATGAATGGAGCAAAGATTGGCTAAAAATGAACACCAATCGTGTTATTATAATATATTTTATGAGTTGACAGTAGCTTTACGAAGATTTCCAAAATTGCACCTCTTGATTGGGGGAAAATAATAGAACATGTAGGTTGTTGAAAAGTCTCGGACTTTCGGTGCAAAATTTAAGTCTCGTGGAAAAAGTGGGAGGAGCTTAGCAAAAAGTCCGGTGGAAAGACTGAAAAAACCCTACGTGTGTACGGCCCTTAAGAGTACAATTTGTAGTTAATACTTATACAAATGGCTAAACAAAGTAGAATGGAAAATAAAATACTACTTAGAAAATACTAAACATTTTGTTAATATATTTAGCATGAAAACATGATGTTTCATAAACGTGATAACAGTGTGACGCTATAACAGTGTGACGCTGTAACAGTGTGACGCTATAACAGTGTGACGCTATAACAGTGTGACGCTATAACAGTGTGACGCTATAACAGTGTGACGCTATAACAGTGTGATGCTATAACAGTGTGACGCTATAACAGTGTGACGCTATAACAGTGTGACGCTATAACAGTGTGACGCTATAACAGTGTGACGCTGTAACAGTGTGACGCTATAAGTGTGACGCTATAACAGTGTGACGCTATAACAGTGTGACGCTATAACAGTGTGACGCTGTAACAGTGTGACGCTATAACAGTGTGACGCTATAACAGTGTGACGCTGTAACAGTGTGACGCTATAACAGTGTGACGCTATAGTGTGACATTACATTCATAGGGTGTAACAATAGCGGGTTTGACAGCATTTTACCACTAGGGATGTCGGGCAGCAAGACCATGTCATTTTTGTGTCATTTTAACGTCATTTAGGTGTCATTTATGTCATACATTAATTTATATGTCACTTGGTAAATTCAAGTTAATTTTTTATAAAGACACTATTTTCCATTAAAACTAGTTATCTATAGTTAGTGACAGGAAAATGACACAAAGATGACACAGTGAGAGTGACACACTCACCTGTTTGTACTGACTCAGAGCACATTCTAACCCATTGTGGTTAATGTGGTTAATAATAGCACATTAATTAATAGTACACTTAAAAGTCGCCCCTTAGAAATAATTTAGACGATTGCAGTGAAAAGTGAAACAAAAATGGCGCAGAAAAATCACGAAAAAATCACAAGAAAATATGCTCTAATGTTAAAATCTGCATAAAAAATGTATAGGGTAAGTTACGAATTATCGGTCGGTTTCACATTTTCGGTCATTCAAGAAAAAAAGATATAATAATTGGAATTTAATTTTATTTGTATCCATGATACCTGCAGGTACCATGGATACAAATAAAAATAATCAAATGATACCTGCAGGTATCATGGATACAAATAAAAATAATCAAATGATACCTGCAGGTATCATGGATACCGATTAAAATAGAAATTAAATAATAATGATTATTATATAGCTTTTCTTATGTGACCGAATATGTGGAACCGACCGTTAATTCGTAGCTTAGCCTACTAGATAATTCTTATGGTAATGTTTGGGTATGTGGCGGGTATTGCCCGCCCTCCACACTAAATTATTTATTTCCTCACAACACTTTGGGCATTTTGTTGGTGAGAAAAAAAGAAAAGAAAGTAAGATGTTCCTAATTAAACATCCTTCTTTAAGAACACTTTAACCATCGCCTCAAAAACCACTCTACCGTTTTAACCCTCTGGTGGGTTGGTTAGAAGGATCTTACGAGGGGAAAACTCGCCCCTATAACTATTAGGCATGGAAAACGCCAGGGAGTGACGCTCTCCCTTCCTCTCCCACCGCTACAAAGATACTGAGATGAGAGGGGCTCGGATGCTCTCTATTTCCCTCCCTCACCCCCACCCCTAACTTCAAAAGAGGTCAGCCCAGAAAAGTGAAGTGGGAATAAGGTTATACAGCTGCCGGTGTGCAATAATACTATCTACACCTGCATAAAAACTATTAATAAAATAGCTTAAAACTCACAGCTAAATGGTATCTTATTGATGAAAAGTACGTTACACTTTTTATCTCAAAAGTAAATAAAATACTGGCAGCAAACTCCGTAGAGTTTAGCAAAGTTTGTCCTTCACGAACAATGGATAATATTATGTTATAGTGAAGTTATTATAGTATAGAGTATTAAAGGGATAATGCTACACTATAAACTATATTATGTTATAGTGAAGCTATTATAGTATAGAGTATTAAAGGGATATTCCTGCACTATAAACTATATTATGTTATAGTGAAGTTATTATAGTATAGAGTATTAAAGGGATATTGCTGCACTATAAACTATATTATGTTATAGTGAAGTTATTAAAGTATAGAGTATTAAAGGGATATTGTTACACTATAAACTATATTTTGAACGATGGAGAGAATGTATTATCGGTCAATAAGGTATCGATACCAGTAATTAATTCGAATATATTAATTTTCTTTAAAAAAATATAATGCTTAACAATTAATTTGGAACATTAAAAATTTCTTTTTCATTTAACCGCGAGAATATTTCAGTTGAAAATGTTCATGCTCGTGAATGAAAGAAAGCTACCGAGTGCTTGTATTCCAGTATCTTATTTCTATCCATTGACAGTAACAGTCTGGCTCTACAAACCACCATTGGTTGTTATTTTTAATGCAAATGTACACATGATTTTATTGGAGAATATAATAGGCTAAGTTACGGGTTATCGGACGGTTCCACATTACCGATCAACTATTTTTTTATGATCGAAAATATGAAACCGTCCGATAACTCGGTACCTACCCTACACATTATTGGTGAAAAATAATGAATATTAAATATAAAAAATAGTTTATCGCAATTTAGTATATGTATTTTGATTAAAGTTTCAGTCTCTACTTTTGGGTGTATTTAAATACAAAAAATTGTTGAATAAGTTTGGTATTGTTTATTAAAGTCTTAACAATTGTAAAATATATTTTAAATGTAAGTTAGGGTAAAGGAACATTTGCCAGATATGAATTACAATAAGTTATTATTGAAATAAATCTTCAGAATAAATTAGAGAGAAGAGTGTATCTGTAATTTAATTTGCATTTAGTACTATTATAATTTGCCGTAAGTTATGTTCAAAATATATTTCAGGATGCAGTAATACAGGGTGTGAATATAATTGAAAAGATTCATACTCAACGGGAAATCTATATTCATACTCAGCGTGGAAGGTATTTTGGTTTCCAAAAATACCTTCATCGCTGTGTTTAAATAACTTCTGATAATATAGGGTATGGTAATCAACTCATCGAATCTAGTTTGACGTGACTGGAAATGGCGACTCTGACCACACTTTGAAACATGGGACAACCTACTTAAACTTAGTCACTACTAAATTTAATTATTTTCTTATCAATTACTAACTAGGCATTGGTTAAATTGTATTTCTATTCTTTTTTTCCTTAATTGTTATTCGTAGGAACAACAATTTAGCAGTTAACTAGCACTAGTTTAGGCTCCTAGGTAGCATATCTTCAAGACCCTATTTTTTATAGATAAGTTTTCTAAAGAAATGAACAATAAAAACACACCTGAATTATATTTATATATTCAACTTAAGAGGTTCAATCGACATTTTCACTTTTCTTTTGCACGAAACCCTTATAAAATGACTTTAAACTTCTCGATATTAACATGCAAATACGAGGAATTGTGAGCCACTCGGTCACAAACAAGAAATGTGTTGCTTTGCTGACGTCATCTTTTTGCGTCGTCTACTAGTTACTATACCCGTTATGTTCCTGTACCCTGGGATATTTTTACGGAGATATAAATTGTAGCATGAAAGTTAATTAGTATACTATCTGCTTTAAATTTAAACAAGGTTGTTCAGAGATATAAATTAAGTTAAAAAGTTATAAGCAGCTAGTACAGTATGTATTGTTCATTTCTTAAGAATTCAATTAATATAATGGGTATATGCCTATCAAGTAGGTATTATCGATGCATGACTAAATAATTTTTATTTTAAAAGTCAAAACTATGATTTTTCGAATTATAAATATTAGTGTGACTGATTAATAGTTTTTCATTTCAATTTGTATTGCATTTACTTTCCCACCAATTTTATGAGGATGTCTGTTTAACCTATTTTGTGACGGACAGAAAAACTGGTAGTTAAGCAATGCTAATATTTTTTTCCATTTTAATATGATTTTCTTAGTGAAAGTGTAATACATGGACAGATGTCAACTAAGGTATGTCCTTTGATGTTGTTAAAATGTGACGTCAAAATGACACCAATGGTACACAGAAGGTGATACAGTGTCCATAGCTACTTCTACTAGCGACTGTGACGTCAAAATGACACCAATGGTACACAGAAGGTGATACAGTGTCCATACCTACTTCTACTAGCGACTCTGACGTCAAAATGACACCAATGGTACACTCATTGCATTTAATTAGGGTTGAAATAGGACATTTTAGGTCAAAGTGGCTTTTCGGGATATAAAAGTTATCTTCCGTGTGGTATATACTTGTAAATATTACTATTAATATTATTTCAAGTGTAAAAATAAAACCATTAATGTTTTTCTTATTTTATTCCAAACCTTTTAAAATGGTACCAAGATTATAGTAAATTCATACACTAATTAAATCTTATTAATATCATAAATGTTTGAGTACCCTACTTGAAAGAAAGTTATGGTGGGGCCATAGAAGATTAAGAGAGGACCCACCAAAACTTTCAAGGTACATATCTTCACTACTTTTATCTTAATTGGTACCCAAGCAAAACATTCAAAAATATGGAACTGTCCAATAACTCAGAAATTACACTAATCAAACTTAATTTTTCTTTCATATAAATAATCCACAAATATAATATATCTACAGTAAATAGAAATGATAATTCCACATGTTTTAATTATGTGAACATTGGTTAAACTCTGCGTTGAAGGTTCTGTTCATATTTCAAGCTTTCGAATAGGAATATTTCTATTCATCATCAGGAGAAGGTTGGAAACCTGATGATGAATAGAAATCTTTCTATTCGAAAGCTTGAAATCTGAACAAAAACTTCAACGCAGAGTTTAAATAACCTCTGATAATATGGATTTCCCGTTGAGTTTGAATCTTTTCAATGGAGGACATTGTCTACTAGCTACACTTCACACATACTAATTACATGCTAAATTATGAGTAGTAGCTATTAAGAAAAGCTAAATATCTAACAGAAAATTTATGAACAAATGTCAAATGGAGGCTCATGAATGCAAAGAAGCTACTCCGGGTCTGTGCCTAACAATTCTATTTCTAATAATAATATAGACTAGCTGAACCCAATGGAAATTCCACGGAGTTGGGAAATCAACAAATAGGTTTTGGTTTTGGACTAATTAACAAAATTCAAGGTGTCAGTCGGTCAAACAGTTTAATTTTGGAGAGTAAATTCAATGTAATAAATTATTGAAGTAACTGCAGTTCATTTCATCCATTGAATATTATCACCGTACAAACTTTACCCAAACTAAGGTTTGGTTTACCTTCTCTTCCCCCACAAGCACATCCCTCACATACACTTCTCCATCTTCACTTTTCCCACATACACTTCCCCATCTTCACGTTTCCCACATCCCACATACACTTCTCCATCTCCACTTCTCCCACATACACTTCCCCATCTTCACTTCCCCATCTTCACTTCTCCCATCTTCACTTCTCCAACCATTCATTCAATCTTAATATATCTGTTTTCGTTTTTACAAGATTACATATAATTTTTTTATTTTAAATCTGTATTTATGATACAGACTGAAATCACTGAAGAAATAATTAAAAAGGTCAATTCAAAGTTTATTGAAGAATAAAAGGTCATTTTTGTCATAAAATTTCAAATATTTTATCCTTTCCATCAATAATTTTCAATGGTGTTATTTTTTCTGAATGTATCAATGTTACGGTTTTCATTAGTTAAATATGCAGCTCCAGGGCAATCTTGTGTGGCTCTCATAGGTAATTCTCCGGCCATCTCTGATATATATTAAGTGACATACACAGCCCCATTACACGTACCGGCTTAATACGGCCAATTTGGCTTACGGCGCTAGGATACGTCCATACATACGTCCATTCAAAGATTTTATCTACGGTATGTGTAATAATAGCTCTAGGCCGCCATCCAAAATTTACCTACGGCACCGCAGGTCAGATTGGCCGTAGGAAGCCGGTAGGTGTAATAGGGGCTTTTTAACACACCTGCTATCGTCTTAATATATAGATAATCACACTGCAGTCTCTGTCAGCACAGTCAGCACTGCATTGCGTGCCTGTGTCAGCATTTTGAAAGCTTCTTCAGCACGAGGAGCTTTGCATTTGTCAGGATGAACGAGTGATGCCAGTCTGCGGTACGCCTTGTTAACCTCATTCCTAGAAAAGAGAAGTTATTCTATCAAACGGATAGGAATTGAATGGAAGGAAATTAATATAACCCTAGCGTTGTGATACTTCATATCAGAACATTATTATTAATCACAATACACAAAAGTTAGAAATCGATGAAAAACTAAATGTGTTATCAAGATATAGCTAGCTATTGTTTATGAAGTAGAAATCTTGAACCTAGAAATCTTATTATGCATTTTTTATAGTTGAACAAAGTTACTTCGGTTGTAAATAGACTATAAACACAAAATCATAACATTCACAATTTCACCAATTCATTTTTGTTTATATGAGGTGGTTAGCCAGACTAAACACCAGAAATAACTGCACTTTTATGTCAGAAGCAATATTGCAGCCACCTGCACTGACACTCTGTGTTCATCTGAAGAGTGAGTGCTATCGATGCACCATATATCGCTCATTTGCGAGAAAAACGTCATAAACACAGTAAAATGTATTTAACAGTTAGTTATCAACAAAAGTTTCATCATTGTAGCTAAAAAATGTTGTAACGATATATCATTAAATGTACGTAAATTACATATACTAAAATGCTTCTCTCAAATGAGTGCTATGTATGTACTCTATTGCATCATTCTATTAAGTGGTTAGATCTACAGCCAACTGTGAGCTATAGAACATTTTATAGGTGGTTAGTCCTAGTGACTGAAAGGGTTTTAAGTCTGTTACAGTTCGGGTCTCACTTATTAACGGTGCGTCTGTTTAGTTGCATCTTCTGAAAGTTGTCACTGGCGTTAAGGAGTCTGTTGATGGCAGCCATTGCCTCCGCATCTGCAGCTTCCTCTGGTTTGGAAGGAGGCACTTTCTGTGAAGTAAAAAGAGTTAAAGAGCTTATTTAAACTCAAAGCTGAAGTGTTTTTTTCAGGTTTGAAGCTTTTGAATAGAAAGATTATTAATCCTTAAGTGCCGTACACACGTAGGGTTTTTTTAGTCTTCCCACCAGACTTTTTGCTAAGCTCCTCCTAAGCTCCTTCTATGGCCCTTAAGGAAAAGGATGGAAAACCCGGACTTAACAATTAATTAAACGATATAATAATTTTTATTAGAAATAGATCAAGTTTCCGGCTCAGATTACAGCTAGCTACAAAAATAATATTTCACTTTAAATTTTCTATGCACCAGAGATTTTATTTTTCCTAATGAGTTAAGTAAGTAAGCAACTCTTAACAAAAATGATAGCCAATGCAAAGAGACAGCGCAGTCACACATCATTACATCAATTGACTGTGTGGTGTTTGGATTATTTTATCTAATTGTACATTGTGATATCCTTTAATAATTTGCTGCAAAAATATTGAGCATTGGAAAAAAAACTTTTTGAAATAAATTACATCCAATAATACTATTTTTCATATAGACCACTACTATCTTTCTTGTATCGTACCTTTGAGTTGGCAGTGTTAACGTTAGGAGTGGTAGTGGCTGATGGTACAGTAGTAGCTTGTCCAGTACCGTTAGTATGAGAACCTGCAGTGAACTCTCCAACCCCTGAGTGAATGGTTAGGATTAACATTTTGAATACAGAGTGGTATAAATGCACAGCAAGGGATGCACTCTATTCTTAAATCAATGAAGTTCTTTGAACTAGAGTGACGTAATTTCACCTCAAATTCTATCTAGAGGGGCGTGCACACGTAAGGTTTTTTAAGTATTTCCATCAAAATTTTGCTAAGCTCCTCCTACTTTTTCAACGAGAATATAAGAAAAAAACATATAATTACTATTTATTTTAGTTGGTATCCATGATATCTGCAGGTATCATGGATAAATATAAAAATAAATTAATTATTTCTATATAGTTTATTCTTATATGACCAAAGATGTGGAACTGACCGATAATTTGGAACTTACCCTACTTGTCAAAATGATATTAATATTTATTTCACTCACCAGTTGGTTTGGCGTGAAAAGGAGTTGGATTTTCTTTGAATTGTAACGCTTCAGTGAAGAGAGTCTGGGGAGATGAAAATTACAATAATTGAATGTAGCTACCCCATATCCATTAATTTAAATAACATCATATTAATTAAAGACATTCAATACCTATTACATTACTAATTTTCCTAACATTACACAACTAATTACTAGGAGTTTAACATCTGCTATAGAAACAAAGGCCATATCGCAGACGTCAAAAATAATGAATAGCTATATACGGTAAAAATGAATAAAAAAAGACTATACAAAATCCAAATTACAACAGTTCATGACACAAGGGACACCATTCACAACAGACAGTTTCAGGATAGAGCCCCTGGGAGTAATTTAGTTAATACCATACCATTAATTTAGCTAATATTATTGTATGAACATACCTAGAATTAGTTAAATTACACTATTAATAAAGTTATTATTAGCTATGTAAAGAGAGCTACCTAATATATTTAATGGGCGTGTGATATGGTTTGAGAGAATTGTTTGGAATTTCAACCTAGAAGTTTTTTTGTGTAGTAATATTGTTCAGTTGGTCAAGTACCAACCTACCTATTTTTTCACTTCGAGCAGCATAAAACAATTCTTGTAAGCCTTTTCATGAATAAATTGTTTCATTACACCACTGATGTACCTAATACTGCCTCACCATGAATGCATTGTTGACTCCAGTTCCCAATGCAGCTGATGTGATGAGATGCATTGCCCTGTGTCTCACTGCCCAGGCACTGCCCTCTGCATCACTCACCACTCTGCCCCTGCTGCTGCCACTGGTGTCACTGCGTGTGCCCACCACCAGCACAACCAGCTGTGACAGACCAGATCTGGGAGGGGAAAGTCATGAGTGTTAGAAGATAATGTTTATACATTAAAGACAGACAGTAGAGTAGCTCCGAGTTGATGGATTGTTTCACATTTTCGACCATGTAAAAAAAAAATATTTTAATTAGGTATTTCAATTCGTATCCATGTTGCAGGTATCAGAACGTACTCTATTCAACTTTTATTTCCATTCAATAGTATCCATGATACCTACCTTCTATTTTCAATGGTATCCATGATAGCTTTTATTTCAAAATGGTATCCATGATACCTTCTATTTCAATTGGTATCTATTATACTTGTAGGTTTTGGAACTTAGCTACCGAATAGATCCAGTGATATCACTGGATCTCACAAAAGGGGCTTGATAACGGCCTATTTTATTTATCTTTGTATTTTCTGTGTTTTTTTACTATCAATAAAGTTATCATTATTTTGTCTCACTCTTTCTTACCTCTGAGTTACTGTCCACAGATTGTTAGTTCAAACAAAACACACCTCTGTAAATGAACAACAATTAATAAAACACAGATAGTACGAATATTAGACCTTCTACAAGGATAAAAAACTGAATATTGTGGCATATAATAAAGAACAAAGAGTTAAAAACAAAATAATATTATGAAAATAATAAGCTATATTATAGAATAATTAACAATATACAACACAAAATCTATTAAAGTGTAAAATCTGTCTACAAATAACTGTGTAAATAAAATACATTTTAATAAAAACTCTAATGGTATCACAGTTTAGAGAGAAAACAAATTACAAATATTTTAGCTTGTTAGTAGCTACTAATTAAGTCTAAGGGCAAAGTCACACGAGCGTTTTTTCACAGCATTTTTTAAAATAAATTATTGTTAAACCCATTTAATGCGTATCGATGATATGAGACTCATTTGGAGCAATTGTTCATGTGACATGGCCCTTAAAACTTGAAAGATTGTTCATATTCTGATTATAAAATGAATAAATAAATAAAAGATACAATAATAGTTTGTCAATTTAGTCTGTTTTAATAACAAAAGCTAAATGCATTGCAAATAAATCATTAAATTTTGCCAAATGGCAAATTCATATCTGATAGCTAGTTGTAATTTGTAGCTAATTGAAGTTTACTTTCAAATAGCCAGGCTAGATAAAATAGAAACTATATGGTACTAGGGTAAATTACGAATTATCAGTCAGTTCTACATTTATGAGCAAATAAGTAAAATTAAATAATTGAACATTTTAACTGGTTATTTCAATTAGTATCCATAATACCTGCAAGTATCAGGGATACCAACAGGAAAAATAAGTTAAAATGTCAATTCATAAAAAAATTCTTCTATGATAAAAAAGGTCGAACTGTTTGATAATTCATAACTTACTCTCCTTGTTCACAAATAACCAGACCATATAAAGACTCACTGGCCCAAATTGTTCTTCAGTTCAGTCATCCAAGCATCAAGTGCAAGGAAGCTTGCCCTGTTAGTAACATCATACATAAGCAATATTCCCTGCATGTCTTGGTAAAACTCTGACCTAACCTGAAAAGAAGAAATATTCAATAAGCATAGATTAGTTAGTATCTGAGAAATGAAGTATTTCAGCAGCAGTAGCTGCATAAATATAAATCTATGAATTATTTATGAAAGTAATAAAGGAAAAGGAATCACAGAATGATTACAGAATAAAATTTAGGAATAGGGTTAATAATATATAATAATTAATAACAGTGAAGTAAACTATGATCTAAATCTTTGATTTTTTGTAGACTTTACTCAGGAACTTACATCTTGGTATAGTTGGTTACCAGAAGTGTCAAAGAAATGGATTGACACTTTGCGTCCATTGACGTCAACTGTAGTAGACCCGTAGTCTATTCCAACCGTAGGCATGTACCGGTGAACAAACCTTTGCTCACAATATCTCTTGATTAGACAGCTCTGAAAAAATAATTGGCTTGTGAAGTTTTAAAATACATCAAAAGGAAATAGCTACATAATATTAAAAAATTTTTAAAGAAGGAAAACAGAGGATAGATATTTAAAATGTTTGTAAATTTGTACTTAAGGTCCGCCTTTGATTTTTGAAATTTAACACTTTATAGATATAGGTAAAAGGAGTCATTTCTATATGTTTTTCATGGATATCATTTGTAGTGGAAATGCTTCGTTTACAAGATATAGCACAATTAAGTTTCCGATAGGTTAGCAGCCCAGCAGGTAACCCCATGCCAGGTCATTAAAAAATTCTGAAGAGTGCAGAACAACAAACTAGCAGATAGAGCTAACTACATGATACATCTACATTAATGGTTTCATCTCACTAAGGTCCACAAAAATATAAAAGGAGGAAAATCTAAAAGTCTAGATATCTAATGTTATTACTATCGGAGACTTATTTGCACTATATCTAGAAAACAAAGCACTTCCACAACAAATGGTATTCTTGAAAGCCATATTTTAATGTGTGGCAGGAAAGTTGCCAGTTAAGTGAGGATTGTGGAAATGGATCCAGGTCTGAGGTTGCCACATTTAAGATACATTTTAAGAAGAAATTTGACTTCCTAGTGAAGATTTTACCCTTGAAAAAATTCACATGGCAATGTGCTTCATGTCTAAATAATCCAAGTCTGCAAAAGATGTATGAAGTTGTGAAGTTTATCCAGCGACTATTGAGAATTTGAGGCCATGAAATAAGTCTCCTAAATTATCTGGCAACAATTTTCTAATTAATCCCTTAGTTTACATGTAATTATTGGTGAGTATTTTGAGATTTTTGGTCATTTAGGACAGAAATTTCAAAATCTTTGGATAGAAATTTCTCCAAAAAATTAAATATCTGGACTGGATACTGATTGTGCACCAGACTGCAAATCATGCACAATCAGTCTCCAGATATTTGATTTTTGGGGCAATTTGTCTCCAAAGATTTTCCAATTTCTTTCCAAAATAGCCAAAAATCTCAAAATTCTCTCCACTAAATTACATGTAAATATAGGGATTAATTAGAAAATTGTCGCCGGATAATTCAGCAGACTAATTAATTTCAAAGCCTCAACAGTCGCCGGATAAACTTCACAACTTCATGCATCTTTTGCAGACTGGATTGTGCAGTACATGCTTTGCAGACAGGTGTCTGATACATGTAATTTATAATTTTAGGAGTCTTTTATTTGTTATTTACAGGTTTAAGAGATCACTACAATTTTACAAACACTTACAGACTTAACTAGACGGTAAATTTGTGCTTTAGGACCCCCAGCGATTTTCGATATTTTGACACTTAATATAGGTTAAAGGAGCCATTTTAAGACTTTTTTCATGAATACCATTTGATCTGCAAATGCTTCATTTTCGAGATATAGGGCAATTAAGTTTTAGATAGTATTGATATTCTAATAATGCACCTTGCATATATTGTATTATTGTTATGATAACGGTTATTCCATTTTTGCCTTTCTGTTATTATTCTGCATTTCATGTTGCCAGTAGTGTATCCGATGTGACAGTGAGAGGCGTCTTGTTTATCCTCTCCTGTGCATTCGTTTGTTTGTTTGTATAACATACTCTTTTTCGTTCAAAGGAATACAAGTTAATAGTTACTTGTGTGTTTCAATCATTTCCTCAACACTAGTGAAACCGAAATTATTCAATAGGTTATGGACCCAGGTTCTACGCTGAAGTGGATTGTTATTTAATTCTACGCCAGAAAGTTACCTACCGACCTAGCTGAGTTACGAGAGTCAGTTTGACGCCATCTTGTATCCAGAGCAGTGTGAGGAATTTGATTGTAATATTGTTCTTCGGTAAAATGGAGAGAAACAATATTATTCCTTTGAACGAAAGAAATTTTCCTACATGGAAAATTCAAATGAAAATGCATTTGATCGGTAATGATCTATTTGGCATTGTAAATGGAACTGAAGTGGCACCCAGTTCTGAAGGAGAGTCTGCGCCGGCGCACAAGAAGTTCTGCGCGCGCAGAGACAAAGCGTTGGCAACAATTGTTTTGGCTGTTGACCCAAGCCTGCTATATCTACTTGGTGACCCAACTGATCCTACGGTTGTTTGGAATCAATTAACTGGTATATTTCAAAAGAAAACATGGGCCAACAAATTAAGATTGCGGAGAAAATTGTATTCTATGAGGCTAAAGTCTGGCTGTAGTTTACAGGAGCATCTTAAGGAATTTGTTGAGTTGTTTTCTGAGATGGCAGTTATTGGTGACGTCATGGAAGAGGAGGATCGAGTTATTTGTTTGCTTGCAACGTTACCAGAGCGGTACTCAATTCTTGTTACTGCATTGGAAGCTTCTGAAAAAGTTCCTTCTTGGGACACTGTAACTGAGAGGCTCCTGCATGAGGAGAATAAGCTAACTGAGAAGAAAGAGAGTTCTTCAGGTGCTGCTGCATTAGTGTCCAAGCCACAAGAGTTCCAGAGATTCAAGAAAACTATGAAGTGTTTTGAATGTGGAAAAATTGGACACTTGAAGAAGAACTGCAGAGTATTCTTAGATAAGTGTAAGAAATCAAAAGGAGGTGAATCTAATTATTCTAATATTAAAGCTAATATTTCTAAATCAGATCAAGATGAGGTTACATTTATTGCTTCTTGTTATTCTTGTGTTAGTGATAAAATGAAGTGGATTATTGATTCTGGTGCTAGTCAGCATATGACAAATGATAAAGATAGCTATTTAGAATTGAAATCCTTGTCTGAGCCTTTGCATGTACAAATAGGAGATGGTAGATTACTTGAAGCTAAAGGCATAGGTAATGTAAATTTAAGATTGAATTTACCAAATGGTAAAATTAATAACTGTATAGTTAAAGATGTCCTTTTCATTCCTGATTTGTCATGTAACCTTTTAAGTGTTAACAAGTTAGGTGAAGGAGGTAAAATTATTACTTTTAGTGATAAGGGATGTGAGATTCTAAATAGACATAATGATCTACTTGCTGTAGGAGATAGAATTGGAAATTTATATTATTTGGGTTCTAGTAATAAGATTAATAATATAACTTCTAAGAAACTTGAGGTCACAGCATTAATTGGGAATAAAAATAATGAACAGAGTAGCTTGTGGCATAAGAGATATTGTCATCTAGGGTATGATAATTTGCAAAAGCTAGTCAGTAAAAGTCTAGTAACTGGTCTTGATTGCCAATTTACTGGTGAGAAAGAATTTTGTTCTAATTGTTGTGATGGAAAGAATCATAGGAGTCCATTTCCAACATTTGAAAGTCAAAACATTCAGAGAAAACCCTTAGAGTTAATTCATTCTGATATTTGTGGCAAGATTTTTCCAGCGTCTATTGGTGGAGCTAATTACTTCTTAACGTTCACTGATGAAGCCACTAAATATTCTTGGGTATATTTTTTGAAATCCAAGGATGAATGTTTTGAAAAGTTCAAGGATTGGAAGACTCTTGTGGAAAAGCAGTTAGATAAAACTGTTAAAATTCTCAGAACCGATAACGGAGGAGAATATGTATCTAATCAGTTTGAGAATTTCTTAAAAGATTCAGGAATCAAACATGAGAAAACGGTCCCTAAGACGCCAGAACAAAATGCTGTGGCTGAACGTTTAAATAGGTCTTTAGTTGAGAGTGTAAGATGCATGTTGTCTGATTCATTATTACCAAAAACCTTTTGGGCTGAAGCACTTGCTACTGCTGTTTATGTTAAGAATAGGAGCCCAGCAGCATCTTTGAAAGATTTGACTCCTTATGAAGCATTGTTAAACTTAAAGCCTTCTGTGAAACACTTTAAAACATTTGGAAGCATTTGTTATGCACATATTCCTAAAGACGAGAGACAAAAGTTGGATCCTAAATCAAATAAATGTGTTTTTGTTGGATACTCGTCTGAAAGTAAAGCATATAGAGTATTTAACTTGAAGAAACAAAGAACTGTGCTTAGTAGAGACATTGTTGTAAATGAGAAAGAAAGATTAAATTCAGAAAAGGAGTCAAATATTTCAAGTCATGATAGAAATACAACTGTAGGTATTCCTATTACTAATTTTGATGTTATCTCTAGTGAAGTAGACAATGATGTAAGTGATAATACTAATGTAAGAAGATCAGTTAGAGCTAGGAAGGATGTAGACCGATATGGTGAATGGGTTTATATGTCCAATAGCTTAAGTGATCCTTCTACTGTAGATGAGGCTCTAAATTCACCTGATTGTAAGTTTTGGGAGGAGGCAATGAATAAAGAAATGTCTTCTATTAGGGAAAATAATGTCTGGACTCTTGAAAAACTTCCTAGTGATAAGAAAGTCATTAAATGTAAATGGGTTTTCAAGAGGAAAATAGCGAGTGATGGTACCTTAAGTACATACAAAGCTCGACTTGTTGCTCAGGGCTTCACCCAGAAACATGGAGATAATTATGATGAGACATTTGCACCCGTAGTTAGGTTTGAATCTGTTAGAACTCTCCTTGCTTTGGCTGCAGAAAATGATATTCTTTTGCATCAAATGGACGTTTCTTGTGCGTTCTTGAATGGTGAGTTGGAAGAAGAAATTTATCTCTCCCAACCACCTGGCTTTGTAGTTGATGGCAAGGAAAACATGTTCTGCAAATTAAACAGAAGCTTGTATGGTTTGAAACAGAGTCCACGTTGTTGGAATACAGCATTAGATACCTTTCTTAGAAAAATAGGATTTTCACAGAGTTCAAGTGATTCATGCATTTATGTAAAAGGTAGTGGTGATAATTTTTGTATTGTAGCTGTGTATGTGGATGACCTGATAATTGGCTGTAAATCTAATTGTGTAATCAATGAAGTGAAATCATGCTTGAGCAAGCGCTTTCATATGAAAGATTTAGGGGTTTTGAATTACTTCTTGGGAGTAAACATTGAGCAAAGTCCTAGTAAAGGTTTGATTTTCATCAACCAGTCAAATTTTGTGAAGTCTTTGTTAACAAGGTTCAACTTTGAAAATGCTAAGCCTGTAAAAACACCAATTGACATGTCATCCAAACCTGTAATTTCTGATGATAAATATTGTGATAAAGCATTGTACCAATCTATTGTAGGGTCCTTGTTGTATCTTTCTTTGAAGACTAGGCCTGATATTGTCTTTGCTGTAAGTAATGCAGCCAGACATTGCTCTTCTCCTTCTGAGTATAACTTAATGTGTGTGAAGAGAATTCTTCGCTATTTGAGTGGTACAATAGATTATGGTATTTTGTATTCTAAACAATCTTCTTCTTATTGTGAAGGATATTCGGACTCAGATTGGGCAGGAGATGTTAAAGATAGAAAATCTACATCTGGCTATTGCTTCGCCATGAATGGAGGACTGATTTCATGGAAATCCTCCAAACAGAAATGTGTATCCCTGTCCACTGCTGAGGCCGAATATGTTGCACTAGCTGCCTGTACTCAGGAAGCTATTTGGCTTATCCAATTGTTTGATAATTTGAATTATTATAATCACATGCCTCTTGTGATTAATGAGGATAATCAAGCTGCAATTGCTATTGCAAACAATCCAAAAGATCATCCTAAGACTAAACATATTTCTATCAAATACCATTTCATTAGGGATAAGATTACAACTAAAGAGATTACTCTAAAATATTGTCCTACAGATTTAATGATTGCTGACATCTTTACCAAAGGGTTGCCAGCTGATAAATTTATAAATTTAAGGTCTATGTGTGGAATGATTTCTCATTCTCAATATATGTCAATGTGAAAAGGAGTATTGATATTCTAATAATGCACCTTGCATATATTGTATTATTGTTATGATAACGGTTATTCCATTTTTGCCTTTCTGTTATTATTCTGCATTTCATGTTGCCAGTAGTGTATCCGATGTGACAGTGAGAGGCGTCTTGTTTATCCTCTCCTGTGCATTCGTTTGTTTGTTTGTATAACATACTCTTTTTCGTTCAAAGGAATACAAGTTAATAGTTACTTGTGTGTTTCAATCATTTCCTCAACACTAGTGAAACCGAAATTATTCAATAGATAGGAATAACATTAAGTTTGTAGACAACACAAGGCTTTCTGCATTTTAGAATTTTGTGACATGAAATCTTGGTGCCATGAAACTGTTAATGTAGTTCACTGTATCCGCTAGTTTGTTGTACAATGTACTGCACACATCATGATTGTTTAATGACATGGTAGGGGGGTTCGGGGCGCGGCACGCCCCCCGATATACTTATTTGTGATGTTAATGTACCTACCTTTCCAGACCCCAAACTTAACCTAGCCTATCAGAAACCTAATTGCGCTATATCTCGAAAACGAAGTATTTGCACAACAAATGGTATTATTGAAAAACATCTTAAAATGGCTCCTTTTACCTATAAAAAGTGTCAAAATATCGAAATTCGGTGGGGGAGCATGTTTCAAAGTGTGGCAGGAAAGTCGCCAGTTTAGTGAGAAAATGGATCCAGGTCCCCACATTTAAGATACTTTGACTTCCTAGTGAAGATTTTACACTTGAAAATATCCTCATGCTTCATGTCTGATGCCAGACTGCAGGAACTGGTAAACTGATCTCCAAGAAATCCTCAATTTTGGCTTCTGTTCTCAGTAAAATACATGTAAACATAGGAGGAAATTAAGGATTGTTTGCACAGAAAATGTTAAAAATGTCTCATGTTCTGCAAACTGGGTCTGATGCATGTGAATCTCTTAAGACTATTTTATGACTGATTTACTTGTTATTTACATGTTTATCAACTTATTTCACCTCTCAAAAGTCGCCAATATACTGGCGACTTCGTACATACTTTGAAACATGGGTGGGGGACCTAAAGCACAAATTTACCAACCAGACTGGTCTAATTACTTAAATGATTTGTGATCAAACACTTAACCAGTTTCTGCAGTCTGGCCCTCCAACAGTATCTAAAAGCTGAGCGGCGCACCACATTACGGCCAGTCTGTATTTGGTGCACAAAATTCCACTGACTTTCTCAAAAAGCTGAAAAAATCCACCATAAATTTCAAATAATTTGGCTGATTTAAAACATTTTCCCAATTTATCCACCGAAAATTAATGGTAACATAGGAATAAATAGCTAAAAATCCACCGACTTTACTGGAATATTATTTTCAGAGGAGAAAAAGGAGGAGGAGTTAGAAAGTTAGAAACTAATTAAATTTCTTGATTTGCTGAAAAAAGATTTGAAGTCAATAGAAATTTTAAAATTGGCTTAAACTAGGGTATTGAAAACAATAAAAATAGCAACTTACTTTTCCAACTCCACAATTTCCAAGGCTCAATACCCTAATTCTAGGTATAGCAGACATTATTAGAGACTTATGTCCACACCTCACAGTACCGGGTAGGTACCCTAGACAGTTGACAAACAAAATACAGAAATAGCCATTCACTAAGAACGTAGGTAGGTAGTCACTTTCATCTACGTAGGTATTATTTAGTTGACTAGCATAGTAATTGGTAATTCCCCATTAATTTCTAATAGGTAATTCCATATTACCTTAGGGTAGGTACTAGGTAGGGTAAGTCTCGAGTTATTGGACACTCCGTATTTTCGATCATAGCCCATAGGTTACTTATAAGAAAATAAAGTATCTTATTTAGGTAAAATTATTTAACTTTTATTTTTGTTGGAACCTATCTATGATTAAAATAACTATAAAACTATAATTACATATTTTTTCTTATATGATCGAAATTGTGGAGCAGTTTCACAACTCGAAACTTACCATATTTAACTTTACTAAAGTCTGCACTACATTTTTCGATATTTTTTGTACGATATATTAGTTACCCCTAAAATATTTTTTTCATAGAAAACTTATATTGCTGCTAATGGATAACTGTGAAGAAGGGGGGACGCCTTCCCCCTACTTGGGGGAAGTTTGGAGAATTAGACAGGGGATATTGAGTGGTGTTAGTTAGGTTCTAGGGGGGCGCTAAAAAGCCAATGCCCGAACTCTGGCCCCCTGCTGATGCAGGTCTGGCCGTTAAAGTAAAGTAAAGTAAGTAAAGAAGAAATTTTGTGAATTTATACTGAAACTGGACGAGTTATTTTTTGCAATTTAATTGTATTTGTATCAACTAGCTAATCTATAATAAATATTATAATCGCCAAGCAACGCAAAAGCTTATTTATTTTTAATATTCAATATTTTTTAATTTTAATAATTACTAATATAGGTATATATACCTATATGTTTTTTAATTAATATTTATTTTTGATAATTGATATGAAATTAATTCGAAAAAAAATAGAGATTTACCGTTGATTATGTATTATTTCGTTATAAACTTATAATAAAATTTGTACCTACCTACAATTAAAAACTATTGACGATATAACCATATTAGAATACCTTGTCTGATTACTATATACTACGATATAACTCCTATAACATATATACTTTTCGTAAAAACACCCTGGTCATTTTATTTCATTGATGGTCCACATGGTACTATTTATTGTAAAATCTCAGGTATTCTACATAGAACTATTTCATTGTTATATCTCAGGTATTCAACATGGCACTATTCCAATGTTATACCTAGTTCAAATATTCATCATGACACTATTCCATTGTAATATCTCAATTATTCCTCATGGCTCTATTCCATTGTACATAATATCTCAATTATGATTCTTCATGGTACTATTTCATTGTAATATCTCACTTATTCTGCATGGCACTATTTATGGTAATTATCTCACATATTCCGTATGGCACTATTTCATGGAAAATATCTCACGTTTTTCGCATGGCACTGTTTTTACTGTAATTATCTCATTGGTTTCCCCTGTGGCACTCTATTGTTGTACCTGTTGAGTAGCCAGGAGGTCGTTAAAATTTGGAGGCGCCTCGCGAGGTGAGGTGGTCTGTGCAAGTGCCTGTGATTTGGTGCCGTGTTGTGTTCTCCACCAATTGATAAAAAGGGATATTTTATTATTTCGTTCAAAGTATGTTTAGTTAGCTACCTAGCTTGATAATCTACATATCCCTTATTTAAGTCTAGTACCTCTACCCCAAGTAATAAAGCATGTCCAAACTCGCCATTTTAATGGCGAGTTTATGACAGTTATTTTGAGCCCTTCAAATGCAAATGGCGAGTTTTATCTATTTTTCTCCTATGCTACAATGCTATTTTGGAGAGAATTTATGAAAATTTGATCATTTTGGAGAGAATTTGTTGAATTGTGGAGAGAGCTGGAGAGACAAATGGCAAGTTTATGAGACATACTATTTTACTTGGCCTCTACCACTGTAGTGTATCAGATAATCAGTTGGAACTTGGCTGTTCCTGTTGGCACTTACCTACCATTTTACAGAAAGAGTTATTTCACTTGTTATATGCATGTTTTTCAACTTATTCAACCCCTCATAAGTCGCCAATATATTGGCAACTTTGTCCATACAGCATACTTTAAAACATGGGATTACAATTTGGTTAGGTTACTGACTTACTGTAACAGTGTAACTTAGGTACCAGTTTGTATTTGGTGCACTGAACTCCTCTGACATTTTAAAAAATCTGAGAAATAGCTGCCAACATTTTTCATCAATTTGTCTAGTCATCCAACATTTTTCCAGTTTCTCCTCCAAAAATTAATGGTAATATAGGAATTAATAGCCAAATATCCTCCGACATTGCAGGAATTTTTTTATTAGAGAAATTGAATATCTCCCGAGATATCATTGGAATTTACCACCAAATACAATCTGGCTTAGGTAATATACATTTTTTTCCCCATTTCCCTCTAAGAATTTGATGGTAAAATGTAAAATAGAGTTCATCAAATTGAAATTAGGTCTGTAAATGCTGTTTTTTCTATTTAAGACTTAGTATGAATATTTGATTGTTATCCAGTCTGCCAAGTAATAAAGCATGTCCAAACTCGCCATTTTAATGGCGAGTTTGTGACAGGTATTTTGAGCCCTTCAAATGCAAATGGCGAGTTTTATCTATTTTTCTCCTATGCTACAATGTTATTTTGGAGAGAATTTATGAAAATTTGATCATTTTGGAGAGAATTTGTTGAATTTTGGAGAGAGCTGGTGAGAGAAATGGCGGTCCTACGAATAACCCAAATGAACCCAAATGAACCCAAATGAACCCAAATGAAACCTAAATGAACCCAAATGAAACCAAATGAAACCAAATGAACCCAAATGAACCCAAATGAACCCAAATGGAACCCAAATGAACCCAAATGAACCCAAATGAACCCAAATGAACCCAAATGAACCCAAATGAAACCAAATGAACCCAAATGAACCCAAATGAAACTCAAATGAACCCAAATGAAGCCCAAATGAATTCCTACGAATAACCCAAATGAACCCAAATGAACCCAAATGAACCCAAATGAAACCAAATGAACCCAAATGAAACTCAAATGGAACCAAATGAAACCAAATGAAGTCCAACGAATAACCCAAATGAACCCAAATGAACCCAAATGAAACCAAATGAACCCAAATGAACCCAAATGAAACCAAATGAACCCAAATGAAACCAAATGAAACCCAAATGAACCCAAATGAAGTCCAACGAATAACCCAAATGAACCCAAATGAAACCAAATGAAACCCAAATGAACCCAAATGAAGTCCAACGAATAACCCAAATGAACCCAAATGAAACCCAAATGAACCCAAATGAATTCCTACGAATAACCCAAATGAACCCAAATGAACCCAAATGAAACCAAATGAACCCAAATGAACCCAAATGAAACCCAAATGAACCCAAATGAACCCAAATGAAACCCAAATGAATTCCTACGAATAACCCAAATGAAACCAAATGAAACCAAATGAACCCAAATGAAACCAAATGAACCCAAATGAAACCAAATGAACCCAAATGAACCCAAATGAACCCAAATGAAACCAAATGAACCCAAATGAACCCAAATGAACCCAAATGAAACCAAATGAACCCAAATGAACCCAAATGAAACCAAATGAACATAAAAACGAACAACCCAAATGAAGCAGAAACAAACCAAATGAAGCAGAAACAACCCAAATGAAGCAGAAACAACCCAAATGAAGCAGAAACAACCCAAATGAAGCAGAAACAACCCAAATAAAGCAGAACAATCCAATTGATGCTAAAAACGAATAACCCAAATGAAGCTAAAAACGAATTCAAATGAAGTAGAAACAATTCAAACATTTAGTAATCAATTGGTCTTCATATGGTCTTCATTCGATTTTCATTTGATTTTCATTTTATATTCTTTTTATATTCATTTGATATTCATTTAGTTTTCATTTGGTATTCATTTAGTTTTCATTTGGTATTTATCTGGTATTCATTCACAGTGAAGTGTTAAAACAACCATCATTTGTTGTTATTAATATTCACAGTGAAGTGTTAAAACAACCATCATTTGTTGTTATTAATATTCGCAGTGAAGTGTTAAAACAACCATCATTTGTTGTTATTAATATTCGCAGTGAAGGGTTAAAACAACCATCATTTGGTGCTAGGACGTGCTAGGACGAAACGGTGCTAGGACGTTTCGTACCCGGACATTTCGTTAACGGACGTTTCGTTAACGGACGTTTCGTTAACGGACGTTTCGTTAACGGACGTTTCGTTAAAAGGACGTTTCGTTACTAGCACGATAATTCGTTACCAGTTTTTTCGTTCCAAATCGCTACTAACGATTTTTATAATTCGAAATGAGTTATAGACTGAAAAATATACCAATCACTTAAATTATAAATATATAGCTATTGAATATTTTTCCCTATGTGAACCAATTACTGGAAGTTTTCAAACATTTTAGAAAATAGTATATAAGAATAAGAATAAAGAGTTGAAATGTTAAATTATATAGTCTTTTCTTATATGATTGAAAATAATTATTACTTTCGCAAAATTGCGGAAGGTTATGTTTCTTTTCATTAGGTTATTTTCATTCAGCAACTTGTAACATCTGGTAATTGGAATTTTACACTAACGTTAAAACATTTTCCAAAATATGAAAAACAAAAGATTTCCCCAATGTAGGTATTATCTCCGAGTTCTCGGACTGAACCACATTTTCAATCGTATGAGGACAAAAAAAAATAGATTTATTGTTATTTAACTTGTATATCGATTGCAATCCATGGTATTTTCACTTCCAGCTTTTCTAATCAAAGAAATTAAGTAATGATTATTAATTTTAATACATCTGATTAAAATCAATGTATAACTAAACGAATAAAAAATATGTTTAAAAAGTAGACGCTATTTTTGAAGTAGTAAAACTTGTAATACATGGGATTGGTATAAAATTGTTGTCTAAAATAAAATTGTCTAATAAAAATCGTTTCCAATTCATTGAAACGGTTAGGGGTCACAAGGTTCACCTTCTTTAATCCAGAGAGGGATTCTATTAACCTGTAGGTACCTAGATAACTTAAACGGAGAGCAACTGAAACAACAAAAGAAGACGAACAACCTATTTAATGTGAAAACGACAAACTTAGTTACAACATTTCAAAAATGAATAAGGAGAAATGAATGGAATGATGAATGAATGATAATGATTGCCTAATAAAGTTATATTGATATATAGTGAAAATTGCTAGCTACCTATAAAGTCGACTTTAAATTATCTGAAGAATCATCATTGTTTAAAGAATTGCATAGTACCAATTTACAATGATAATAGACCAAGACTAAATCCCAAAAACTAAACAGTACTACTTCAGGCAAGCCAGGTTAAATCAGATGGAATACAGGTGCAATAAATGGAGCTCAAGCTAGGATCGAAACTCCAAAGTCATGAAGACTGACGATGAGGGAAGTGTATGCCAATAGAATTAGTACTCAGTAGCCGCCAAGGGGGTATTCCAAAAACGATGAGGTAAGTAAGTAGTTACTATTCACTGAGCTGAGGGTGGTTGCATGTGCCCAAACTATAGACCTGCCCAAGATTTAGAGCTCCTGTGTGGAAAAACCCCACTTTCAGAATATTGATATAAATACCATTCTAATAAATGTTTTTAAATATTGCCTTTACTTAACCAAATTTCAGAATAATAATACGATTTGATTTTAAATAGATTATATGATTTTAAATAGATTATATGATTTTTAACTATGTAATTTTAAATACTTCATTATCCTAAATTACTATTACATACCTATATAAAAGTTCCCAATAAACAGCAATTAAAAACTCACCACTAATAGTGAAGCTCTACTACCAAGAACCAACCAGAAAGCAGCAAAAACAGGATCATCCGCGAGAACAACAGTTTGGAGTTCCAGCTTAGCCCCTAGGCTGAACTTATTCTATTTGAAGAATTCTTAAGCTAACTTAACCAAGATTTTATTAGATAGTAAATATCTACCTTCCAAATTTTAATAATAATAGAAGTCTGAACAAAAAAGAGAATTAAACAAAAGAACATAAATGAAATCAGGAAACACAAAAAGTAAACAAAGAAAATGTAAACAAACACAGAGCACTTTAGGGAGACATGTTGACACTATGGAGGCTGGGAGAGAACTGAGAAAAAAAACAAACAGAGTGCCAGTTTACAACTCTGATGTTACTGAGAGGAGTGTTTCAGAGAAAAGCAAACTATTGTATAACTTCAGTCAACCATATAATGCAGCCCTCTACATTCCTCCCCCCCAAGTGATAATAAAATTAGCACTAAAAAACCAAGGGAAGAGAAATATAAAAACATCACAAAACTCAGTCCTCCCTGGACTTGACAAAAAGATATCTAGATCTGGTAATAGGTCCTCTGTACTCAGAAACTGGAGAACATAGTATAGGCTCTTGAACATTCATGAGAGACTGTCTCCGTAGTCCAGGCCTATGTAGTGCTCTGACTCGATTTCGTCCTGCCTGTCTGCACTCAGCAATCAGCTTTCTACATATTTCTGCTTCTCTCTTCACTGGGCTCAAGCTCACTCGATTGTTCTGAGGTACTGCACTCTCCAACTGACTTGTCTTGCGCAACACTTCGAGTCTATTAAGAATAGTTGTTCGATAAGAGGGAGTTGATGGTGAAAAGCCAGTGAAAGAGGAATTCTCAGAAGTTGGTGCGCATGTAGGAGATACAAAATCTGACACTAGAGGACTGAAGCCAAGGAAATTATCCCAAGCCGGGCTGTCAACAGTAATGTTAGTTGATAAGTTTGTTTTTGCTTCACCTATGACTGGAGTACAAACCGGCACAACGCTTCTTTGAAACTCAGTCCTGAAAACAGATGAGTGGTTAACATCTGAGCTGCAGGACTTTTCATCACTAGGATTATTGCAAGCTACCAGTGTTCTATCATCAACAGAGAGCATATCTTCTCCAAGCTCCATATGTATCGGACTTCTAGCAGACATTGCAGAATCATCCAATGCACCAGACCTGAAAGGTCTCGAAACTTGAATTACAGGTGATGAACAATCCTCAACCGGGGTGGACTCAACGCAAGCAAAGAGTGAACCAAAGGTAACAGTCGGTGAACCAAACTCAGTAGGTGGTGAACAAACAACAACAGCAGGAGACAGGATATCATTCACAAGAGGCAAATGAGGGTCAACAAGAGGCAAATGAGGGTCAACAAAAGGCGAACGAGGGTCAACAAGAGGCAAAGGAAGATCAACAAGAGGCGGAGGAAGATCAACAAGAGGCGGAGGAAGATCAACAAGAGGCAGAGGAAGGTCAACTAGAGACTGAACAAGAACAACCTGAGGCGAAAAAACATCAACACAAGGCGGATCAACATCAACAAGAGGTGAGGCAACATCACCAATAGGTGGAACAGCATCAACTGAAGGCACCACAGCATAAACAGGAGGCAACACCGTGTTAACAGAAAACGGAACGGTATCAAAAGACAGAACAAATTCAAAAGGGGGTGGAACAATGTCATGTGTTGGAGAAGAATGGACAACACCTTGAGTTGATATCCCACGTGCATATTCTCCCAGATCGCTGTCTCTCTGAATCTCTTCATCATGACAGGAACTGTTAGATTCCAAATTATCGGAGTCTGAGTGTGAATCTGATGATTCCTTAATAGGTGGCAATTCACAGGAATGTGATGAAGAATCACAGGAGGTCAATGAAGATTCACAGGTTGATGATGCATAAGATACCTCATTATCGGATGTCTCACCTGAGTCACCGGAAGAGTCGCATGAACCATCAGAACACAAGACAGCTCCAACAATAGGTGGGAACCCCAAAAAATCATCATCAGAATCACAGTTTGAGTTTTCAAGAAAGTGATCATCTGAACTACCATCATCCAACTCCTCTCCATGATTAGATTCTTTGGTGAAGAAATTGAGTAGATTCATCAGTGCTGGATCTTTGCTGATGTAATTAGGAATTTTAACCCAGCGTATTAGCTGCTTGTGATGCACCCTAATTTCGCTTGATCCATTTGAAATTTCGTAAGTTAGGCCATTGCTTCTAGTCTTCATCACTGTATATGGTCCTGAGTAACGTGGTTGAAATTTCAGTGATACAGAGTTTCCCTGAAGAGTCATTTTCTTCAGCACTTGGTCTCCAACTTTGAAACTCTTGAAACTGGGATGACCCTCCTTCCACAACTGTCGCGTCTCTTCCGTAATCATAGGTTTTGGAGACATTGTGTGGTTGACTGTCAACAAAAAATCTGAAGGTGACTTGGATAACTGAGAGTGCCATGAGTGGTTATATGTAAGAACCACTCTTGATAGCTTTGTATCCCACTCAGTGGACTGGTCATCTTCCAAGCAACGAATCATCTCAATTACAGTTCTGTTAGTTCGTTCAACTGCACCATTAGATGACGGTTTATAGGGAGTTGAATAGATATGTTCAATATCATAGTCACTCAACACTTGCTCAAACTCCGACCCAGTAAATTCTTTACCATTGTCACTTAAGAGTTTAACAGGTTTGGCAGGCAAGAATGGCAAAACTCTGTATTCCAAAGCACAAGCAACAGTTTTAGAAGTCTTGTCTTTGATTGGAACACAGCTCAACCACTTTGAGTAGTGGTCTATCGAAACCAAACAATAACAATGACGTGGTTTAGTCAATGGTAATTTAACCAAATCTACTGCCAGCAATTCGAATGGGTTCTGTACCTGAATCTTGATGACAGGAACACCAGGAATTACAGAATGGACCTTATACTTTTGACAGGTTTCACAAGAACTACAAATATCTGCTACCACAGAGCTAAGTGAAGGATGCCATATCAGAGTTTTCAGATGTTCCAGTAGTTTGTTTCGTCCAGCATGACAGAGTTGCCAATGAAGTCTAATGGTAATTTCTACCATGAACTTAAAAGAGACTACCGGTACACAGCTTTCCTCTTTACAGAAAACAATGACATCATTAACTACGTGTAGAAAGTCAGAGAAACGCTTGAAACGCATCAAACCAGGGCCCCTCCAGTTTGATGGAAGGATACCATTTACTAGCTTATTTTTCAACTGACACAGTTCTTTCTGTCGTTTTTGCAGCAATCTAATTTGGTCATTAGACAGAAAAGACTCAAAATCGGTGATGACTTCTCCTGACAGGCAATAACCAAACTTGTCTACAAATGGTCCAGAATTCATGAACGGAAGAGAAAACTCCTGATCACGATCGGAAGTCAAAAATCTACAAGAATCAGAATTAAAATCAAGCACACCATGAAGCATACGAACAACATTATTACCAAGCAAGATACAACAAGCCATTGCATTATCATCAACCACAACACAAGGAACCTCTAAACATACAGCAGAACCGATCATCACATTTACCATAGTTTCATCAGCAGCCGATATCCTATTACCAAAGGTTTTGATAGAAACTCCCTTCAACCTCATGTGTTCTGGAACTGGTTTCCCACATGAACTTATTCGTGCTGCTGACTTCGTTATAAGAGATATCTGTGCTCCAGTGTCGATCAAAGCACACAGAGGTATATCATTAACTATAACCTGTATTTTTGGATAGCAGTGACACGTATGTCTACATGAACAAGAATGTTCATCCACTGAATCAATAGCAGTCATAACAAGAGGTTCAACATCATCTACGTTAACATCACCTTCAGAAGAATCACCATGATCAGGTGTGTCATGGACTTCACTCATGCCACTTCTTGCTAAGCTGGGGACAAACAGGCGAGAGGGCTCCAGAGGATTGTAGTGAAATCCCGCCAGACACTGAAGGTAAACTCGATACGGTTTGTCAGACATAGGTTTGTTTACCTTCACAGGTTCGTATATGATAGGTTGATCCATCTCGTGATATACTACTAACACCATACTGTACAGATTAGCGAAAGCTGCCAGGAAATCTGTAGATGGTAAGCATCCTGGGAGCTTCATCAGCTTTATTCGAGATATCCCAGAACGACCAGTTTTCTGTTGCGAATAGAGTTTCTGCTTATTAAGGATCTCATTGACAACCGAAATTCTCAACTCTTCAGGTGAAGGTATAATGAAATCCGGATTGTAATTAAGATGGTACCATGACAAAACAGCGCACAAACTTTCAACCATAGAGTCTCCACCTCCAGGGATCCGTTTCATGATCTTCAGACCACGAGGTAGAGGTGTATGCGGACCTTCAGAGTGTACAGGAGCGTTATCTGGTATTCTTGAAAAGGCATCAGCTAAGTAGTTTTCCGGACCAGGCTTGTACTTGATCTCAAAATCAAATTCAGAGAGCTCGACGACGGTACGCATTATCCTTGAATTCTGGTTGGACATGGAGGTCATGTAAGTCAGCGGTCTATGATCTGTGTACAAGATGAAAGGGATTCCATACAAAAAACTACGAAACGTATTTATTCCCCATCTTAGCGCTGCAAGCTCCCTCTCAATAGTGCTGTAGTTACGTTGTGCCTTGCTAAAGGTCATGGATGCATAGGCAATGACCTTATGTTCCCCATCTTGCACCTGTGACAAGCAAGCTCCGGATCCACCAGCTGAAGCATCAGTGGCAAGTTCTAGCTTAGGAGCATCAGGGCTATAATTAGGGTATGCGAGTTCTATGTCCGCACACATTTCCTTCTTCAAGTTCTCAAACGATTCGATCATCTCTACAGTCCAATTCAATCGGGTTTTGTCTGCCTTTCCTGTCAAACTCGTCAGGGGTTTCGCCAGCTCCGAAAAATGTGCAATAAACTTTCGTTGGAAGTTTACAACACCCAAAAACTGGCGTAGTTCCTTCACAGTAGATGGTCTAGGATATTCACGAACAGAATTCATGTAAGTATCGCTCTTGCGTAACCCATCCTTGCTGACAATGTGCCCGAGAAAGGTGACTCTCTGCTGGAACCAGGAACATTTAGTCACTTTAATTTTCATATGATAGGCCGCAAGAGTTTGAAGAACACGGGAGACTAATACAAGATGATCAGAAAATGATTTACTCATTATAAGTATATCATCGATATAAACGATGACCTCCTTCTGATCAAAATCCCTTAGAACTGCTTGCATTTCTCTTTGGAATGCACTAGGAGCGTTCTTCAATCCAAAACTCAGCTTTTCAAATTCGTAGTGCTGGTTCGCTGTTGAGAATGCAGTGAACTCTTTGCTATCAGGATGCATGGGTACCTGATAATACCCTTTAACCAAGTCCAAAGTTGAAAAGTACGACATACCGTTGAGCCCAAACACCAAGTCACTCATATTAGGAATAGGAAATTTGTCAGCCTTCGTTACCTTATTCAACTGACGATAATCAATGCATATACGAAGACTGCCATCCTTTTTCCTGACTGGTACAATAGGAGAACACCAAGGACTTTTACTATAGCTCAAGATCCCTTGATGAATCATCTCTTCACATTGACGTTCTAACTCTCTATTAACAGGATCGGGGAATCTTCTTGGTTTCTGGTGTATTGGTGTGTCATCATAAAGCTCAATCCTATGTCGAGTCACTCCTGCACATCCAATATCGTTCTCACCCTTGCTGAAGACGTCAGTACAGGTATCCATCATACTCAGGACCTCCTCTCTCTGATGTGCATTTAAGTGATCAAGAATCACGTTAGTGAATGAAACATTCGAAGATTCTTCTCCAAAATTCACTTCTACATCACGTGGCAGATCTGCTTCTATCATCGATGACACCCTTCCAATAACGCAACCAGCACTCAGTTTTTCGGTAGAAAATGAGCCACGAATCTTTGTAATCAGGATCTGCATTTTATCCATCGAAGTAGAAATGATTCCAGGTTCTCCAATCAGAAACGGAGAAACTAATTCCCCATTAAAATACAGTTTCTGATCAGGAGCAGGATGAACACAGGCTGGAAGAGAAACTGGAACCAAGTTGTAAGAGCCATATCTAACTTCTATATCATCCTCAACAATTAAATTTACGTTACGTAAAACGGTATAACCAAGTGGACCATAAGTTTCCCCAAGATACAACTCCCATGTACCCCAGTGACTGGAACCAGAGAGTCTATTTCCAAGAGTGTCAATACTCATTCCATTTTTCTTGAAAAACTGATTTCCCAATACAATGGAATGATTTGTGATATGATGAGGGACTACTTGAAATTCATGTTTAAATTCGATTTCACCCAATCTAAACGAAGCTTCCACCACTCCAAGTGGATGGACAGATCCTCCACCAAGACCACGAATTGTTTGACTACCGGGTCCCAAATCAGCACCAAGCTTTCGTTGAAGTGTTTCACTCATGATGGAACAGCTGCATCCTGAGTCTATTAGAGCCGGAGAAGAGGTGTTATCAAATGAAACACTGCAGAGCATCAAGGTCTCAGAAACGCCCATGTAAACCTCGATCTCTTCCTCCAACAAATCCCCATCAGAGGAATCAGTTTGTTCCTTTTGCGCATCCTCACAAGAAGCATCCGTCTTCCTCTCATAATATAAGAATTTCTCATCTTCCCCCTGCAGTTCTCCCTCACAAACACCAATATCAGACTCATCAAGCACAGTAGACTGGTTATCATCTGTATTGACGAGCTTCGGAACAAATGATTGTGAAGTCGGGTTTAGCTCTGACGAGGGAATGTTCCTAGCCCAGCCAGAGCTCTCTCGTTTTCCGAAGCATATGATGTGCCTGATGGATACTGTGCTGCATTAACAGAGTCAAATCTTTGAGGCTTCCAAGGATTGTTCTGCAGTGATCTTCTTCGAGGGCAGTCGGCTATGCGATGCGTATCAGACCCACAAGCAAGGCACTTAGTGTGAAGACGCCAGCAATCACGTTTGATGTGTCCTGGACGCTTGCAATAAAAGCAAGTTTTAGTATCAGAACCGTATCCAGGGTTAAGATTTCTAAAAGATTCAGATAGTTTCCGAGACTCTGTAAAGTGTACAGACTTAGCTGGAGAATTACCATGATTCTGATGTATGAGAGAAGTCTGTCGAGGAACCGAAGATGACCGAGCAAAATCAGTTGGACGAGTGTATGCAGTTGGTGGTGGTTGAGGCACAGTAGCAGCCCATACTTCAGTTACCTCAGGATCAATGTCACTATGGATCTCTATCATGTTGCCATTATTCTCCAGATCATAGGCACTGGCCACTTTCATGATGCTATCCCAAGCCAACTTCTTACCTTGAAGGGAAAGAAAACTCTTCACAGCTGCCATTTGTTTCCTGAAGCTTGAAGGTGTGGTGTCAAGAAACTTCTCCTGCAAAGTTCTACTCGCGTTAATCTTCTTTTTCGGAAAAGCCAGCTTAAATTCTCTTTCCACCCTAGCAGCATACAGTCTCAATGATTCTCCCTGATTCATATGGATCCTCTCAAACTTCCTCCGTTTTGCTCGTTGAACAGCCTCCCTTGACTCCTCAGACCACCTGATGAGCTTCCTCTTAACCTCATCGTAATCTTCGTCAGGACCATTCAGGACTTTGTAGAACTGCTTAATAGATCCGTTCAAAAACTGACCAAGTTCTGTGGTCCATAATGCTCTACTTCCCTTAAAGGTATTCTGACAATACTCTTCAAACGAAGCAAGGAAATCGTCAAAGGATCGACCAGATTCCAAACTGAAATCTGCTGGCATGGGCGCTCTTCGGTTGTCAATCTGAGAAATGATCTTCAACAAGGAAGACTCGTTCTTATCCTCTGAGTTCCCTTGTTTCCTTTGACGTCTCATGCGTGCCCGAGACTTGTTCTTGACACTAACTTCGGAGGAGTCGGAAGTGGCAGTTGAAGAGTTTTCAGATTTAATGTGCTTTTTATAGACCTTGCGTTTCCCTTGAACAGACGAATCGGCAGATTCACTGTGGGTTACAGGAACAGTCTTCATCAGCATTCGCAGCATTTCAACACGCAGACTCTCTATCTCATGCTTAATTTGTGGGTCAGCATGTTCAGAGTTTTCAGTCATGTTCTTCATATACTGCTTCATATCAGAGCACTGCTCACGAACAGCTTGCAGATCAGCTTGCATCAAAGTTTCAGTGTTGATAGATTCTGCAATCTTCCTATCCGTAGTTTTCTTCTGGAAAGATACCTTAGGGCGGACAGAGAGCAATTGGGAATTCAGTACAGGAAAATCTTTACCACCTGCTATATCCGATTGCACAATCTTCCTATTAGCAGATTCTTCATTATGAGAAGTTGTTTTGGGGCGAAAACCGGGCAACTGGAAATACGATACAGGAAAGTTGTTAGCACATGCTTCATCCAACTCCTCATTCTTCCCGTTAGTAGTTACTTCCCTATGAACAGAGGGTAATTGGATAGTTGGTCCAAGAAAGTTGCTAGCCCCCGTTGCTGAAACAGCACCCGGTTCACCACCGCCACCACTGAACTCAAGATCAAAATCAGACATCTTGAATGACGAACCAAAACAAACTGGACAAAATACAAAGCAAGATAGAATAGAATTACTAAGAAGGGGTCTGGGCACCAATGAAACGGTTAGGGGTCACAAGGTTCACCTTCTTTAATCCAGAGAGGGATTCTATTAACCTGTAGGTACCTAGATAACTTAAACGGAGAGCAACTGAAACAACAAAAGAAGACGAACAACCTATTTAATGTGAAAACGACAAACTTAGTTACAACATTTCAAAAATGAATAAGGAGAAATGAATGGAATGATGAATGAATGATAATGATTGCCTAATAAAGTTATATTGATATATAGTGAAAATTGCTAGCTACCTATAAAGTCGACTTTAAATTATCTGAAGAATCATCATTGTTTAAAGAATTGCATAGTACCAATTTACAATGATAATAGACCAAGACTAAATCCCAAAAACTAAACAGTACTACTTCAGGCAAGCCAGGTTAAATCAGATGGAATACAGGTGCAATAAATGGAGCTCAAGCTAGGATCGAAACTCCAAAGTCATGAAGACTGACGATGAGGGAAGTGTATGCCAATAGAATTAGTACTCAGTAGCCGCCAAGGGGGTATTCCAAAAACGATGAGGTAAGTAAGTAGTTACTATTCACTGAGCTGAGGGTGGTTGCATGTGCCCAAACTATAGACCTGCCCAAGATTTAGAGCTCCTGTGTGGAAAAACCCCACTTTCAGAATATTGATATAAATACCATTCTAATAAATGTTTTTAAATATTGCCTTTACTTAACCAAATTTCAGAATAATAATACGATTTGATTTTAAATAGATTATATGATTTTAAATAGATTATATGATTTTTAACTATGTAATTTTAAATACTTCATTATCCTAAATTACTATTACATACCTATATAAAAGTTCCCAATAAACAGCAATTAAAAACTCACCACTAATAGTGAAGCTCTACTACCAAGAACCAACCAGAAAGCAGCAAAAACAGGATCATCCGCGAGAACAACAGTTTGGAGTTCCAGCTTAGCCCCTAGGCTGAACTTATTCTATTTGAAGAATTCTTAAGCTAACTTAACCAAGATTTTATTAGATAGTAAATATCTACCTTCCAAATTTTAATAATAATAGAAGTCTGAACAAAAAAGAGAATTAAACAAAAGAACATAAATGAAATCAGGAAACACAAAAAGTAAACAAAGAAAATGTAAACAAACACAGAGCACTTTAGGGAGACATGTTGACACTATGGAGGCTGGGAGAGAACTGAGAAAAAAAACAAACAGAGTGCCAGTTTACAACTCTGATGTTACTGAGAGGAGTGTTTCAGAGAAAAGCAAACTATTGTATAACTTCAGTCAACCATATAATGCAGCCCTCTACATCATAAAAAAATAAACTGGTAACGAAACGTCCTAGTAACGAAACGTCCTATAGAAACGAAACGTCCTAGTAACGAAACGTCCTATAGAAACGAAACGTCCTAGTAACGAAACGTCCTATAGAAACGAAACGTCCTAGTAACGAAACGTCCTAGTAACGAAACGTCCTAGTAACGAAACGTCCTATAGTAACGATTAACGAAAAGTCCTACTAACGAATCATCCGTTAACGAAACGTCCGGTCACCATTATTAATATTCACAGTGATAGGTGAAACTATCAAGTTCACCAAATTACTCAATATGTTTTATAACAATACAACATCTGTCACTGATGTGTTCTAACACCCCCGTCTGTACATGAAGGGGTACACTCCCTGTTATGAAATATGATTTAAAATAGAAATAACTATATATATTTCAATAACTCTGAAATAACATTATCTCTTTCTCAAGAATTTCGAATTATTTTAATAACTTATTTCCCCTTTCTTGGGGAAAAAAGGATACATTTTTTTGCTTTTAAAAAAGAAGAAAAAGAAAGTATGGAAAAAGAAAGTATGGAAAAAGAAAGTATGGAAAAAGAAGGTATGGAAAAAGAAGGTACGGAAAAAGAAGATACGGAAACAGAAGGTGCGGAAAAGAAGGTACGGAAAAAGAAGGTATGGAAAAAGAAGGTACGGAAACAGAAGGTACGGAAGAAGAAAGGTACGGAAAAAGAAGATACGGAAACAGAAGGTGCGGAAAAGAAGGTACGGAAAAAGAAGGTACGGAAAAAGAAGGTACGGAAAAAGAAGATACGGAAAAAGAAGATACGGAAAAAGAGGGCAAGATAAAAAGGGGGCAAGATAAAAAGAGGGCAAGATAAAAAGAGGGCAAGATAAAAAGAGGGCAAGATAAAAAGAGGGCAAGATAAAAAGAGGGTAAGAGAAAGAGGGTAAGATAAAAAGAGGGTAAGATAAAAATAAGGTAAGATTCATTTGAATCTTTTTTTTCTCTTTCTACTTCATTTTAATTCGTTTTTATCTTCATTTGGGTTGTTTCTGCTTCATTTTGGGTTCATTTGGGTTATTCGTAGGACTTCATTTGGGTTTCATTTGGTTTCATTTTGGTTCATTTGGTTTCATTTGGGTTCATTTGGGTTCATTTGGTTTCATTTGGTTTCATTTGGTTTCATTTGGTTTCATTTGGTTTCATTTGGTTTCATTTGGGTTCATTTGGGTTCATTTGGTTTCATTTGGTTTCATTTGGTTTCATTTGGTTTCATTTGGTTTCATTTAGGTTCATTTGGGTTCATTTGATTTCATTTGGTTTCATTTGGGTTCATTTGGTTTCATTTGGGTTTCATTTGGGTTCATTTGGTTTCATTTGGGTTCATTTCGGTTCATTTGGGTTATTCGTTGGACTTCATTTGGGTTTCATTTGGGTTATTCGTTGGACTTCATTTGGTTTCATTTGGGTTCATTTGGTTTCATTTGGTTTCATTTGGTTTCATTTGGGTTCATTTGGTTTCATTTGGGTTTATTTGGTTTCATTTGGGTTCATTTAGGTTCATTTGGGTTTCATTTGGGTTCATTTGGTTTCATTTGGTTTCATTTGGTTTCATTTGGGTTCATTTGGTTTCATTTGGGTTTATTTGGTTTCATTTGGGTTCATTTAGGTTCATTTGGGTTTCATTTGGGTTCATTTGGTTTCATTTGGTTTCATTTGGTTTCATTTGGGTTCATTTGGGTTCATTTGGGTTTATTTGGTTTCATTTGGGTTCATTTAGGTTCATTTGGGTTTCATTTGGGTTCATTTGGGTTCATTCGGTTTCATTTGGGTTCATTTGGGTTCATTTGGGTTATTCGTAGGAATTCATTTGGGTTCTTTTGGGTTTCATTTGGTTTCATTTAGGTTCATAAGGTTATTTGGGTTATTCGTAGGACTTTATTTGGGTTTCATTTGGGTTCATTTGGTTTCATTTGGGTTCATTTGGGTTCATTTGGCTTATTCGTTGGACTTCATTTGTGTTCATTTGGGTTTCATTTTGTTTCATTTGGTTTCATTTGGGTTCATTTGGGTTATTCGTTGGACTTCATTTGGGTTCATTTGGGTTTCATTTTGTTTCATTTGGGTTCATTTGGGTTTCATTTGGGTTCATTTGGGTTCATTTGGTTTCATTTGGGTTCATTTGGGTTATTCGTAGGAATTCATTTGGGTTTCATTTGGGTTCATTTGGGTTTCATTTGGGTTCATTTGGGTTCATTCGGTTTCATTTGGTTTCATTTGGTTTCATTTGGGTTCATTTGGGTTATTCGTTGGACTTCATTTGGGTTCTTTTGGGTTTCATTTGGTTTCATTTGGGTTCATAAGGTTATTTGGGTTATTCGTAGGACTTTATTTGGGTTTCATTTGGGTTCATTTGGTTTCATTTGGGTTCATTTGGGTTCATTTGGGTTATTCGTTGGACTTCATTTGTGTTCATTTGGGTTTCATTTGGTTTCATTTGGTTTCATTTGGGTTCATTTGGGTTCATTTGGGTTTCATTTGGGTTCATTTGGGTTCATTTGGGTTCATTTGGGTTATTCGTAGGACCCGAGAAATGGTGAGTTTATGAGACAAACTATTTTACTTGGCCAGTCTGAAGAATATGGCCAGTCTGCAGAACATGGAACATCTTTCGAAGACTCTCTGCGAGAGTTTTTGATTGAATTTTAGAAATTTGAGATCTCTGCAGGAGATCTTAAATTAATTCCTATATTACCATTAATTTAGCTGCTGGAGATTTTGAATTAATTCCTATGTTACCATTAATTTAGCTGCGGGAGATCGAGATACCGAATCTGCTACTGAGAGTCAGCCAAGTAAAATAGTATGTCTCATAAACTCGCCATTTGTCTCTCCAGCTCTCTCCAAAATTCAACAAATTCTCTCCAAAATGATCAAATTTTCACAAATTCTCTCCAAAATAACATTGTAGCATAGGAGAAAAATAGATAAAACTCGCCATTTGCATTTGAAGGGCTCAAAATAACTGTCACAAACTCGCCATCAAAATGGCCAGTTTGGACATGCTTTATTACTTGGAGAGTCAGAGAGTAACTGTCTCTCAAATTAAAATCTCTGCAGGAGCCAGTCTGTATTTCCCTTTGAAAATAATATTCTGGCAAAGTCGGTGGATTTTTAGCTATTTATTCCTATGTTACCATAAATTTTCGGTGGATAAATTGGGAAAATGTTGGTGGAACAGCCAAATAACTGGAAATTTATGGTGGATTTTTTCAGCTTTTTGAGAAAGTCGGTGGAGTTTTTGCACCAAATACAGACTGGTGCGGGAGAAGAGACACATTCTGCAGACTGGGAATATGGGACATTTTTAACATTTTCTGTGCAAACAATCCTTAATTTCCTCCTATATTTACATGTATTTTACTGAGAACAGAAGCCAAAATAGAGGATTTCTTTGAGAACAGTTTACCAGTTCCTGCAGTCTGAGACTGGGAGCCAGTCTGGAAAATTATCAAAAATAGGTGCTTTCTGATGAACTAATTACTCTGTTGGAGTTTTACAGACTTAAAAAATTATTGGTAAATTGCCAAAAATTGTATAATCGGCAACATTTACCATATAGAGTTCATCTGTTAGCCTAAGCAGTTTTCCAGACTGGTCTGGGAGTAGGTATTTTAATAATATTGTCTGACTCCATTCCGTGTTTTAGAGGCTGGAAAATTGTAAGCCAGTTTTTGAGCCAAAATTTCACAAAAAATCTGAGCCAAGCCAATTTGGCTCAATTTTTGAAGATTTCAAGCCATAATTATTAATTAACATGGGAACATAAGAATTAATTCAAAATTTATAGCCAATTACTAGACATATCTGCCAGTCTGAAAAGTAGAGCAGGATTTGTGGATTAATCCTGCGCCCAAGTCCTATTTAATTCCTATGTTCCCATGTTATTTGCTGTGCCCAAATCCCAATTTCTGTAAAATATCCTGGGTCTGACCGTCTGAGGATACCTACTTTTCAGACTGGCATATCTGAGAGACTGAGCCAGTCTGTATTTTGTGGTAAATTTATGGAATTTTTCACCTTTGAAAATAATATTCTGGCAAAGTCGGTAGAATTTTAGCTATTTATTCCTATATTACCATTAATTTTCGGTGGATAAATTGAGAAAATCAAAATGTTGGTGGATCAGCCAAATTATTGGAAATTTATGGTGGATTTTTTCAGCTTTTTGAAAAAGTCAGTGGGATTTTGTGCACCAAATACAGACTTGGCTGTCTGCAGGATACGGAACATTTTTAAATTTTTCGGTGCGAACAATCCTTTATTTCCTCATATATTTACATGTATTTTGGCTTTGCTGAGAACAGAAGCTAAAATAGAGGATTTCTTGGAGAACACTTTACAAGTTCCTCAGTCTGCCAGATAATAAAGGACGTCCAAACTTGCCATTTTAATGGCGAGTTTGTGACAGTTATTCCAGTTTGTATTTGGTGCACTGAACAGTGAACTCCTCTGACTTCAAAAATCTGAGAAATAGCTGCCAACATTTTTTATCAATTTGTCTAGTCCTGTCCTCCAACATTTTTCCAGTTTCCCCTCCAAAAATTATTGGTAATATAGGAATTAATAGCTAAATATCCTCTGACATTGCAGGAATTTTTTTATTAGAGAAATTGAATATCTGCTGACATATCATTGGAATTTGCCACCAAATACAATCTTGCAGTTATTTTGAGCCCTTCATTTACAAATGGATAAAAAGAACTAATTTTCTCCTATGCTACAATTTTATTTTGGAGAGAATTCATGATAATTTGATCATTTTGAAGAAAAATTTGATTATTTTTGGAGTGATCTGGTGAGACAAATGGAGAGTTTATGAGACATACTTTTTTACTTGGCAGTCTGCAGAATATGGAACATTTTTCCAAGACTCTCTGCGTGAGTTTCTGATTGAATTTTAGAAATTGGTGATCTCTGCGGCAGATTTTGAATTAATTTCTATGTTACCATTAATTTTTCTGCTGGAGATTTTGAATTAATTCCTATGTTCATATGTTACCATTAATTTAGCTGCGTGAGAGGAGAGACATATTTTGCAGACTGGCCAGTAGTCCAGTTCCTGCAGTCTGGTTCTGTATTTTCTGTTGGAGTTTAGCAAACCTTAACACGTTAACCGCCATAGCGCGATTATGGAAAGTTCCTCTACCGCCATACATAGCTGATGCTATTGCAGCCAGCAAGGAAGTTATAGTACGCAGCCAGTAGCATGCCAGCACTGGAGTAAGGAGGTATGTGGTGTCTAGTCTCTATATATACTTGATGTTAGGCTAATAAAAAGTGTGGGTCACGGGTGGCCAATTGAGCAGTCTACACAGCATTATTAGTCTGTATCTGCAAACGTACCACCGGTGTACCATATGCCGGCACAGTAATAAGCTCCACGTACCACCCGTGTACCATATGGCGGTTAACGTGTTAATATACAGCAATAAATTACCAGACGATAGACCACTCTGAAAAATACCTTAGGCTAACAAAGAGATTTTTAAATTTTAGAGGCTAAATGCTGCAGATTATACAGTTTCCATTAATTTATTACTGTATTTCAAGGTTTGCTAAACTTCAACAGGGAAATTAATTCATAATTTCATCAGAAAAGACCACTTTTTCCAAAGTGGATTTATTTAATGGGAACTGTATAATCTGCAGCATTTAGCCTCTAAATAATAAAATTCATCTGTTAACCCAAGTAAAATAGTATGACTCATAACTCTCCATTTGTCTCCAGCTCTCTCCAAAATGATCAAATTATCATAAATTCTCTCCAATATAACATTGTAGCATAGGAGAAAAATAGATTTTTTTCGCCATTTGCAATTGAAGGAGGTCAATATAACTGTCTTAAACTCGCAATTGACAAAGTGAGTTTGGACATGCAGCAATGCTTTATTACCTGGCTGTTAACCTAAGGTATTTACCACAGTGGTTGTCAGTTAATGTTAATTCATTAACTTTAAGCTTACATTTCTCAGTCTGCAAAATATGGGAGATTTTTGGGATATTCTCTATGAACAATTTTGAATTGATCCCTATATTTACATTAATTTTTATTGTGATCAGAATAACAGATCTCCACCAACACTTTATCAGTTTCTGCAGACTGGTACATTTCATAAGATCAAACCTCAGATAAGTCTAATTGGCTTCAAATTTTTAATTAATTCCTATGTTCAAAACTTCAGAAGTTCAAAGTTTCTATGTTAATTTTGGTTTCAAATCTGAAATCTTCCAATGTGAGCAAAATTTTAGGCTTTTTGGCTTACAATCTGCCAGCCTGTTGAACATGGCATAAAAATAAATCATGAAAATTATTCAGAATGGAAGAGTAAAACAACATAGCACTCTGTGACTCTTATTTCAACTTCCTACATTTTTAATTTTTGTACATTTAGACTTGTGAATAAACTGAATATGATATCCGTTGATCAATATAACAAGTTCTGTAACCTTTTAGTATTTTATTTCTTGTTCTGTTAATTTAAAGTTGATTAAGTTGATCTAATTTGATATTTACTGTCTATTTACTCTCTATTTTATCTGTATTTCCTTACACTTTTTGTGATGATTGTATGCTGTAGAATCTGAAGCTAATTATACAGAGTATTTGGTATCTACAGAAGTTTTTTAGGAGTATTTTTCTTCGTTTAGTTGAATCAAAAGACTCCCATTGATTAACCTTATTTATAAGTAAATTACTTGAAGGTAAACCTTCTAACTAATATTTGAAGGTATACAAACTTTAGTAATTTGGACCTCATGATCCACATAGGTAGTAATTTTAGTTGATTATTTCATTTCATTTGCTGGAATTATTTATTTTAAATTCATAGTATCAATAACTGCATAGTCTGTAGATAAGCATCTTAGTGAATATTAGACATGCACATTGCACAGTCTATCACTAATAACAATTTTTTTTATTTTTTACTAAAGCAAGTTTAACTTTTATCCCACCCGAGTGTTTTTAAGTCTAGTGCTTTATCAGTTCTTTGAGGTAATTATCTGAATGGTTTAAAGAGCTATTTTTATATTTTGTTTAAATTAGACATCAACATCTTGAGGAGATACCTCTGCCAAAAGTGAGGTCATACTTATTGGTTACTGTTCAGTGACTTGGAGGTAGCTAAGGGCAGAGAAAACTGTAGGGAATAAAGTGAAAATTAAAAAAAAGGAAAAGGAAACATGGAAAATTAAATAATGAAATGGAGGGGAAACTGTTAATGAAATGGAGAGGAACTGTTATTGAAATGGAGAGGAACTGTTAATGAAATGGAGAGGAACTGTTAATGAAATGGAGAGGAACTGTTAATGAAATGGAGGGGAAACTGTTAATGAAATGGAGAGGAACTGTTAATGAAATGGAGAGGAACTGTTAATGAAATGGAGAGGAACTGTTAATGAAATGGAGGGGAAACTGTTGATGAAATGGAGGGGAAACTGTTAATGAAATGGAGGGGAAACTGTTGATGAAATGGAGGGGAAACTGTTAATGAAATGGAGAGGAACTGTTATTGAAATGGAGAGGAACTGTTAATGAAATGGAGAGGAACTGTTAATGAAATGGAGAGGAACTGTTAATGAAATGGAGGGGAAACTGTTGATGAAATGGAGGGGAAACTGTTGATGAAATGGAGAAGAAACTGTTATTGAAATGGAGGGGAAACTGGTAATGAAATGGAGGGGAAACTGGTAATGAAATGGAGGGGAAACTGGTAATGAAATGGAGGGGAAACTGTTAATGAAATGGAGAGGAACTGTTATTGAAATGGAGAGGAACTGTTAATGAAATGGAGAGGAACTGTTAATGAAATGGAGAGGAACTGTTAATGAAATGGAGAGGAACTGTTAATGAAATGGAGAGGAACTGTTAATGAAATGGAGAGGAACTGTTAATGAAATGGAGAGGAACTGTTAATGAAATGGAGAGGAACTGTTAATGAAATGGAGAGGAACTGTTAATGAAATGGAGGGGAAACTGTTAATGAAATGGAGGGGAAACTGTTGATGAAATGGAGAAGAAACTGTTGATGAAATGGAGAAGAAACTGTTATTGAAATGGAGGGGAAACTGGTAATGAAATGGAGGGGAAACTGGTAATGAAATGGAGGGGAAACTGGTAATGAAATGGAGGGGAAACTGGTAATGAAATGGAGGGGAAACTGTTAATGAAATGGAGGGGAAACTGTTAATGAAATGGAGGGGAAACTGTTATTGAAATGGTGGGGAAACTGTTAATGAAATGGAGAGGAACTGTTAATGAAATGGAGGGGAAACTGTTGATGAAAGGGAGGGGAAACTGTTAATGAAATGGAGGGGAAACTGCTAATGAAATAGAGGGGAAACTGCTAATGAAATGGAGGGTACTGTTTGACAGGGTAACACTCTACTGTTTGACAGGGTAACACTCTACTGTTTGACAGGGTAACACTCTACTGTTTGACAGGGTAACACTACTGTTTGACAGGGTAACACTACTGTTTGACAGGGTAACACTCTACTGTTTGACAGGGTAACACTCTACTGTTTGACAGGGTAACACTCTACTGTTTGACAGGGTAACACTCTACTGTTTGACAGGGTAACACTCTACTGTTTGACAGGGTAACACTCTACTGTTTGACAGGGTAACACTCTACTGTTTGGCAGGGTAACACTCTACTGTTTGACAGGGCAACACTCTACTGTTTGACAGGGCAACACTCTACTGTTTGACAGGGCAACACTCTACTGTTTGACAGGGCAACACTCTACTGTTTGACAGGGTAACACTCTACCGTTTGACAGAGCAATAACACTAAATCCCCGTCCAC
Organism: Caprella mutica; assembly: GCA_947561585.1. Lineage (NCBI taxonomy): Eukaryota > Metazoa > Arthropoda > Malacostraca > Amphipoda > Caprellidae > Caprella > Caprella mutica. The sequence goes on along the minus strand of CANNZV010000348.1, from coordinate 81,311 downwards.
ACATCGGTCCAATCTTTTATTTCTGTTTTACTCTATTTTTGTTTACGAGTTCTTTTCAATCACAACAAATTTGAAAAATCCGTAGACAAACAGCGAAATAGTTGATTTTAAATCTCTATCCTGTTCTTTGAAAGTAATGGAGATAAAGTTATATTATTATTTTGAAATAAGTTTTAAATACTACCATATAAATACATTCAATTAGTTATTTGTCTGCAACTGTTTTCTATCTATTACCTCATGATTTCCTATAGTAAACTAGTGTTGACACTCACAGTTTTCGTAAACTCTGTGATGGATGAATATAAAGGAAAATAAATTGATTGAGTGGTTGCAGTTTAGTCTCGATTATTTCTCGCCTGTCAAGCTCTATTCATTACTCTTGATTGTTATTGTTGCAGATCTAGAAGCTAAGGTTGTTCTGTCTTATAGTACGCATGGCAGTCAGCCAAATAAACACACAAATGTTTGTGGCTAGGAGTGACTTACACTGGGGGTAAAATGAATGCAATGTCTATGTAATTGTCAGCGACAATATGCTTTGAAAATCATAGATCCTCAAAATATTATAGACGGAGAGAATTGAAATGGTTCTACACCAGCGGTATGTAGTATTCGATACCATTTCATTTCGTCTGTGATATTCTTAAGATCTATGATTTTAAATGCATATTGTCACAACTCCAGTGATCACGTGCTCAATTAATAGATATAAAACAGGTAGCAATCATTTTACATCGAAAGTAGCTTAGGTAGTGTGATAGAAGAGGACAAAACTAAAAGTTATCATAATCGTGTTTCAAAGTGTCAGTGATATGCTAATCAACTCGGTAGGTTTGATTGTTGCGACTCCTTTTTAAATAATATGTATTTTACAGGTCCTTAACACGTTGACCGCGATGTGTACCATATATGTACACAGAGAACTTTCCCAACCGCCGATATGCACATATATGGTACACGCTTAAAATTTATAATTTCTTAAATTAGATCTATATCAGTTTATTTTAGAGATTTTAAGTAATGGTATACTGCGACAAGAAGGTAAATAAATAAAATGAATATAGATCATGAAAAATGCGTTTATTTATAGCTATAATCGGAATTAATGTAACATGTTTAAACCTATCGCCAGTAAAGCAAACATGCTGGATCAGCTATCGTGGTGAACGTGTTTAAAGTATTTGGTGTTATAAATTCTATAGGTTATATTAATGATACCATATTTTCGATGTACGATGTGGTATCGGTACGATTAGTTTTAGTTATCTCTATCGGTCAATAAGATATCGATACCCATAATTCAAGTGTGTTATTAGTGTTTATACGAAAGGGTTCATCTTCAAAATATTAATTTAAAACAGTTTGCAACGGAAAATCCACTGTAGGGTAAGTTCTTAATTATCGGTCAGTTCCACATTTTCGGACACGTAAAAAAAAATTATATAATAATTATTATTTCATTTTTATTTAAAATTGGTATCCATGATACCTGCAGGTATCATGGATACCAATGAAAATAAAAATGAAATAATAATTATTATATAATTTTTTTTTACGTGTCCGAAAATGTGGACCTGACCGATAATTAAGAACTTTCCCTATAGGTTACTCATTTTGGTTTACGTTATTAGGGTTTACTATTCTATTATAAATATATTCTATTTATTATATAACTCTTATCCTAATTATTTTATCTCTTTTCCTCAATGTCTCTGAAAATGTGGAACCGTTCGGTAACTCGAAACGTACCCTAAAATTTCAACCCTCATCACCCCCTTCTAAATGGAGTACCGATATCTTTCTAGTGCGCAGACTAATTTCAAGGCATCAGACATTTGTCGAAAAGTCTCTTCTCGATGATTTTCACGCTTGTTTTTGTGGCCTGGCTCCCAATCTATCTTTTTTGTACAACTTTTTGTTATCTTAGGCCACACCATTTAAAAGGACAGTGTCTGTCTGGGTGGCGTGAGGGGAGGATGTGCGTCGCTCAGCTCTGTGCTACCATTTATAGCTTTTCCATGTGTTTCTGCCCTCCTCATCACATCACTGTGATTTATTTCATCAAGGGATGGTCGGGGGGTGTTTTAATTCAACTGTCACGCCTTTTTAGTGGAAAGGGCTGGGTTAATTTGAATAAGTATATGCGCTAAATTGATCATTCGAAATGACTAGTTAAAAAGGCGTATTTTTCGATGTTAATTTATTTATATTAATTAGTATTAGATCGAAAATATTTAGTGTGCTATGTGAAGATAGAAAACTGAATATGAAAAGAAACACTGAATTAAAGCTGTTCAGTTGTAATGTACATAGCGCACTAATGAACTGTTCAATAAAATAGGATGTAATATGCTACATAGTATGTTAGGCAGCATATTAATGACAAAATATTTGAAAGTTGAAAAGGGGTATCTGGAAATTTTCAGAGGACGAATGTTGTTGGAGAGTCTGAATGTTGTTAGAGTCTGAATGTTGTTAGAGTCTGAATGTTGTTAGAGAGACCGAATGTTGTTAGAGAGACTGAATGTTGTTAGAGAGACTGAATGATGTTAGAGAGACTGAATGTTGTTGGAGAGGCTGAATGTTGTTGGAGAGGCTGAATGTTGTTGGAGAGACTGAATGTTGTTGGAGAGACTGAATGTTGTTGGAGAGACTGAATGTTGTTGGAGAGGCTGAATGTTGTTGGAGAGGCTGAATGTTGTTGGAGAGACTGAATGTTGTTGGAGAGGCTGAATGTTGTTGGAGAGGCTGAATGTTGTTGGAGAGGCTGAATGTTGTTGGAGAGACTGAATGTTGTTGGAGAGGCTGAATGTTGTTGGAGAGGCTGAATGTTGTTGGAGAGGCTGAATGTTGTTAGAGAGACTGAATGTTGTTGGAGAGGCTGAATGTTGTTGGAGAGTCTGAATGTTGTTGGAGAGTCTGAATGTTGTTGGAGAGGCTGAATGTTGTTAGAGAGGCTGAATGTTGTTGGAGAGGCTGAATGTTGTTGGAGAGGCTGAATGTTGTTGGAGAGGCTGAATGTTGTTAGAGAGACTGAATGTTGTTAGAGAGACTGAATGTTGTTAGAGAGACTGAATGTTGTTAGAGAGACTGAATGTTGTTGGAGAGGCTGAATGTTGTTGGAGAGGCTGAATGTTGTTGGAGAGGCTGAATGTTGTTGGAGAGGCTGAATGTTGTTGGGGAGTCTGAATGTTGTTAGAGAGGCTGAATGTTGTTGGAGAGGCTGAATGTTGTTGGAGAGGCTGAATGTTGTTGGAGAGGCTGAATGTTGTTGGAGAGTCTGAATGTTGTTGGAGAGGCTGAATGTTGTTAGAGAGACTGAATGTTGTTAGAGAGACTGAATGTTGTTGGAGAGGCTGAATGTTGTTGGAGAGGCTGAATGTTGTTGGAGAGGCTGAATGTTGTTGGAGAGGCTGAATGTTGTTGGAGAGGTCGAATGTTGTTGGAGAGGTCGAATGTTGTTGGAGAGGTCGAATGTTGTTGGAGAGGTCGAATGTTGTTGGAGAGGTCGAATGTTGTTGGAGAGGTCGAATGTTGTTGGAGAGGTCGAATGTTGTTGGAGAGGTCGAATGTTGTTGGAGAGGTCGAATGTTGTTGGAGAGGTCGAATGTTGTTAGAGAGACTGAATGTTGTTGGAGAGGCTGAATGTTGTTGGAGAGGCTGAATGTTGTTGGAGAGGCTGAATGTTGTTGGAGAGGCTGAATGTTGTTGGAGAGGTCGAATGTTGTTGGAGAGGTCGAATGTTGTTGGAGAGGTCGAATGTTGTTGGAGAGGTCGAATGTTGTTGGAGAGGTCGAATGTTGTTGGAGAGGTCGAATGTTGTTGGAGAGGTCGAATGTTGTTGGAGAGGTCGAATGTTGTTGGAGAGGTCGAATGTTGTTGGAGAGGTCGAATGTTGTTGGAGAGGTCGAATGTTGTTGGAGAGGTCGAATGTTGTTGGAGAGGTCGAATGTTGTTGGAGAGGTCGAATGTTGTTAGAGAGACTGAATGTTGTTGGAGAGGCTGAATGTTGTTGGAGAGGCTGAATGTTGTTGGAGAGGCTGAATGTTGTTGGAGAGGCTGAATGTTGTTGGAGAGGTCGAATGTTGTTGGAGAGGTCGAATGTTGTTGGAGAGGTCGAATGTTGTTGGAGAGGTCGAATGTTGTTGGAGAGGTCGAATGTTGTTGGAGAGGTCGAATGTTGTTGGAGAGGTCGAATGTTGTTGGAGAGGTCGAATGTTGTTGGAGAGGTCGAATGTTGTTGGAGAGGTCGAATGTTGTTGGAGAGGTCGAATGTGGTTGGTTGAAGACTGAATGTTGTTGGTTGAAGACTGAATGTGGTTGGTTGAAGACCGAATGTTGTTGGTTGAAGACCGAATGTTGTTGGTTGAAGACCGAATGTTGTTGGTTGAAGACCGAATGTTGTTGGTTGAAGACCGAATGTTGTTGGTTGAAGACCGAATGTTGTTGGTTGAAGACCGAATGTTGTTGGTTCAAGACCGAATGTTGTTGGAGAGGTCGAATGTTGTTGGAGAGGTCGAATGTTGTTGGAGAGGTCGAATGTTGTTGGAGAGGTCGAATGTGGTTGGTTGAAGACTGAATGTTGTTGGTTGAAGACTGAATGTGGTTGGTTGAAGACCGAATGTTGTTGGTTGAAGACCGAATGTTGTTGTTTGAAGACCGAATGTTGTTGGTTGAAGACCGAATGTTGTTGGTTGAAGACCGAATGTTGTTGGTTGAAGACCGAATGTTGTTGTTTGAAGACCGAATGTTGTTGGTTGAAGACCGAATTCCATTTTCTTTTCTGCCAACTGCTCTATAGGCTGATTTAATTTCACGATGTCTTAATATTTACATTCCTTTAAATAATCTCTAGCGATTAAGACTCTTACCTTACCAATGTAGGTCATAATGTTATAGCATTACAATGGGTACAGCTATTTAACAGATATTAGAGGTTTAAATCTTATTAAAGTCACGCCAACTCTGTACAAGTTTATATCAATAACAGAGAGGTTAATATCGTGTGGAGCATTCCTCAGGTATATTACCTAGCTACTTGCTATCTAATTACCTTCCTAGTGTCTCGGAATATTACCTAGCTACTTGCTATCTAATTACCTTCCTAGTGTCTCGGAATATTTCACTCTAGAATATTGCTCTTTAATTTGAAAAGAGACATATTTCAAATATGTACTTACTGCTCATTAATTTCAATAACGGCATATCTATAATGTTCATATGCTCATTAATTTAAAACATTCATATCTCAATGTTCATATCGATCATTAATTTAAAAATGGACATATTTCAAAAATGTTCACATCGCTCATTAATTTCACTAACGACTTATCTCAAAAATGTTCATATCGCTCATTAATTTCAATAACGGCATATCTCAAAAATGTTTATATGCTCATTAATTTCAATAACGGCATATCTCAAAAATGTTCATATCGCTCATTAATTTCAATAACGGCATATCTCTAAAATGTTCATATCGTTCATTAATTTCAATAACGACATATCTCAAAAATGTTCATATCTCTCATTAATTTCAATAACGACATATTTCAATAATGTTCATATGCTCATTAATTTCAATAACTACACGTCTCAATAATGTTTATGTGCTCATTAATTTCTATATTGGCATATCTCAATAATGTTCATATCGCTCATTAATTTCAATAACGGCATATCTCAATAATTTTCATATCGCTTAGTGATTCAAAAAAATCATGTATCAAAAATTCCAATAACACATTCATATGTCTTTGAATAAGACATCCAAAGCATCCAATATCTATGAGTTTTATGCAGTGACGCTATATGTCATTCTGTCAGGCTGGAGTTATTTATCTTATTAGGCCTATATGCTATTATTCATCTCCTTACTAGGCCTATATGCTATTATTCATCTCCTTACTAGGCCTATATGCTATTATTCATCTCCTTACTAGGCCTATATGCTATTATTCATCTCCTTATTAGGCCTATTTGCTACCATTCATCTCCTTATTAGGCCTATATGCTATTATTCATCTCCTTATTAGGCCTATATGCTATTATTCATCTCCTTATTAGGCCTATATGCTATTATTCATCTCCTTATTAGGCCTATTTACTATCATTCATCTCCTTATTAGGCCTATATGCTATTATTCATCTCCTTATTAGGCCTATTTGCTATCATTCATCTCCTTATTAGACCTATATGCTATTATTGATCTCCTTATTAGGCCTATTTGCTATCATTCATCTCCTTATTAGGCCTATATGCTATTATTCATCTCCTTACTAGGCCTATATGCTATTATTCATCTCCTTACTAGGCCTATATGCTATTATTCATCTCCTTATTAGGCCTATTTGCTATCATTCATCTCCTTATTAGGCCTATATGCTATTATTCATCTCCTTATTAGGCCTATATGCTATTATTCATCTCCTTATTAGGCCTATTTGCTATCATTCATCTCCTTATTAGGCCTATATGCTATTATTCATCTCCTTATTAGGCCTATATGCTATTATTCATCTCCTTATTAGGCCTATTTGCTATCATTCATCTCCTTATTAGGCCTATATGCTATTATTCATCTCCTTATTAGGCCTATATGCTATTATTCATCTCCTTATTAGGCCTATTTGCTATCATTCATCTCCTTATTAGGCCTATATGCTATTATTCATCTCCTTATTAGGCCTATATGCTATTATTCATCTCCTTATTAGGCCTATTTGCTATCATTCATCTCCTTATTAGGCCTATATGCTATTATTCATCTCCTTATTAGGCCTATATGCTATTATTCATCTCCTTACTAGGCCTATATGCTATTATTCATCTCCTTATTAGGCCTATTTGCTATCATTCATCTCCTTATTAGGCCTATATGCTATTATTCATCTCCTTATTAGGCCTATATGCTATTATTCATCTCCTTATTAGGCCTATTTGCTATCATTCATCTCCTTATTAGGCCTATTTGCTATTATTCATCTCCTTATTAGGCCTATATGCTATTATTCATCTCCTTATTAGGCCTATATGCTATTATTCATCTCCTTATTAGGCCTATTTGCTATTATTCATCTCCTTATTAGGCCTATATGCTATTATTCATCTCTTTATTAGGCCTATATGCTATTATTCATCTCTTTATTAGGCCTATTTGCTATCATTCATCTCCTTATTAGGCCTATATGCTATTATTCATCTCCTTATTAGGCCTATTTGCTATCATTCATCTCCTTATTAGGCCTATATGCTATTATTCATCTCCTTATTAGGCCTATATGCTATTATTCATCTCCTTATTAGGCCTATTTGCTATCATTCATCTCCTTATTAGGCCTATATGCTATTATTCATCTCCTTATTAGGCCTATTTGCTATCATTCATCTCCTTATTAGACCTATATGCTATTATTGATCTCCTTATTAGGCCTATTTGCTATCATTCATCTCCTTATTAGGCCTATATGCTATTATTCATCTCCTTACTAGGCCTATATGCTATTATTCATCTCCTTACTAGGCCTATATGCTATTATTCATCTCCTTATTAGGCCTATTTGCTATCATTCATCTCCTTATTAGGCCTATATGCTATTATTCATCTCCTTATTAGGCCTATATGCTATTATTCATCTCCTTATTAGGCCTATTTGCTATCATTCATCTCCTTATTAGGCCTATATGCTATTATTCATCTCCTTATTAGGCCTATATGCTATTATTCATCTCCTTATTAGGCCTATTTGCTATCATTCATCTCCTTATTAGGCCTATATGCTATTATTCATCTCCTTATTAGGCCTATATGCTATTATTCATCTCCTTATTAGGCCTATTTGCTATCATTCATCTCCTTATTAGGCCTATATGCTATTATTCATCTCCTTATTAGGCCTATATGCTATTATTCATCTCCTTATTAGGCCTATTTGCTATCATTCATCTCCTTATTAGGCCTATATGCTATTATTCATCTCCTTATTAGGCCTATATGCTATTATTCATCTCCTTACTAGGCCTATATGCTATTATTCATCTCCTTATTAGGCCTATTTGCTATCATTCATCTCCTTATTAGGCCTATATGCTATTATTCATCTCCTTATTAGGCCTATATGCTATTATTCATCTCCTTATTAGGCCTATTTGCTATCATTCATCTCCTTATTAGGCCTATTTGCTATTATTCATCTCCTTATTAGGCCTATATGCTATTATTCATCTCCTTATTAGGCCTATATGCTATTATTCATCTCCTTATTAGGCCTATTTGCTATTATTCATCTCCTTATTAGGCCTATATGCTATTATTCATCTCTTTATTAGGCCTATATGCTATTATTCATCTCTTTATTAGGCCTATTTGCTATCATTCATCTCCTTATTAGGCCTATATGCTATTATTCATCTCCTTATTAGGCCTATTTGCTATCATTCATCTCCTTATTAGGCCTATATGCTATTATTCATCTCCTTATTAGGCCTATATGCTATTATTCATCTCCTTATTAGGCCTATTGAGAAGAAACCGAGAGTGAATTTACTGGCGGAGAAGCCTCTTGAATTATGCTAAAGGATTTGGATATATTCATTCATTAGCCGAGACGGAATCCAGCTCAATATCTATATTCTAAAATCTAAAGTATGATTGTTATTCTTGGGGATAATTCTACCGAGATCTTCGATTTACTTTTTGAAATTAATTTTTAGATATATTGAAGAAATTTTAATTATTCATTTCCATTAGTATGTTATATCTTAATACGTGGTGCACATATGTAGGTTTCGGTCTCGGAATGAATGAAAATTATTTTGAAACTTGAACATAAATGTCGGTTATGTAGTTTGTTGTTTTAGCTACTTTGTTGTACTGCACACTTCATGACCAGGTTACAGACGTGACGTTAAAGGATTACTGACCAGTCCAAGACATAAGGAGTGACCAGTCCAAGATATGAGGAGTGACCAGTCCAAGATATGAGGAGTGACCAGTCCAAGATATGAGGAGTGACCAGTCCAAGATATGAGGAGTGACCAGTCCAAGATATGAGGAGTGACCAGTCCAAGATATGAGGAGTGACCAGTCCAAGATATGAGGAGTGACCAGTCCAAGATATGAGGAGTGACCAGTCCAAGATATGAGGAGTGACCAGTCCAAGATATGAGGAGTGACCAGTCCAAGATATGAGGAGTGACCAGTCCAAGATATGAGGAGTGACCAGTCCAAGATATGAGGAGTGACCAGTCCAAGATATGAGGAGTGACCAGTCCAAGATATGAGGAGTGACCAGTCCAAGATATGAGGAGTGACCAGTCCAAGATATGAGGAGTGACCAGTCCAAGATATGAGGAGTGACCAGTCCAAGATATGAGGAGTGACCAGTCCAAGATATGAGGAGTGACCAGTCCAAGATATGAGGAGTGACCAGTCCAAGATATGAGGAGTGACCAGTCCAAGATATGAGGAGTGACCAGTCCAAGATATGAGGAGTGACCAGTCCAAGATATGAGGAGTGACCAGTCCAAGATATGAGGAGTGACCAGTCCAAGATATGAGGAGTGACCAGTCCAAGATATGAGGAGTGACCAGTCCAAGATATGAGGAGTGACCAGTCCAAGATATGAGGAGTGACCAGTCCAAGATATGAGGAGTGACCAGTCCAAGATAGGTCTTGGTCTATCTTGGTGTTAGGGGTTCAAAGCTTTGAGTGCTACTGCCTGTCTCTAAGTACTGAACTCGTAACCTCTCTCTGACTGCCCAGTCAGTAGTGAAATCAGAAGACCGATAAAGTCCTGTTTTCAAAAGCAATTTATATATGGGCTTTATTTTGAATCGTACTTTGTATTATTCTTTCTTTCAATAAAGTTGTATGATATGAAGATTGAGTTGAGAGATATATCGAGTGACAGACAGAACTGATACAGAACACTTTAGTATACAATCTCCACTCATTCTCCAGTTTTTTTTATACCTTAACCTCTTAGCACGAACCGGAGACCTCATAGAATTTTCATTGATCGTAAGGCTATAGCCAGGCCTCTAAAAGTGATTAAGTAGTTTATGAGTGCGTGGGAAAGATACTTATCCTATCCTTACAAGTTGTGGCTTCTAAACTATGTCACCAACGCTACAATTGACTCTATTTTATAGTACTCAACTGTTAAGTCCAATGTCCCCACAACTTCTTGGCTACTGATTATGCTCTATCTCAGTTATTTCTATTCTCTCTCGCCCACTTCTGTGGATAACTCAATGACACTCATTTGAAGGCCGTAGTGTAGTATGTTGTAGCCGCTAGTTTGTTGTAATGCACCCGTAATGATTGCTTTACGACCTGGCAGGGGGTTTAGACGGCATGACACACACACATCTGTCACATTTGGTGATATTTGTAACAAAATTTGTAACCACGGTACATGGAAAATGAATATAAATTTGTTTCATTAAAATAGAAGTTGCGGGGAGATAACCGGAAAATACCCCATTTTTCAATGTAGAGTATAATATTGCACAGATTTTGCATAATGAGAGTAATATCTAGCCGCATGTGCATAATTTGAGAGAGATAGGGCGAGAAATGTGAAACCGGTGAATAAATTGAGTGCAGTAGTCCAGCTCTATACCTAGGGTATGATTGTTATTGTTCACATATAACTTCATTTTACTTCTTAATTGAATAGCATAGTTAGGCATGTCTCAATATTATCTGGGCGGATTTTTTTAATTATCTCCTTCTAAATTAGACTTGAGTGATCTCTAGATGTTGGTTTCGGGATTTTCAGTAATTTCAAGTAAAATTTACCGAAATGTCCTCTTTTGGGGTGTGTGTACCCTAGGGGCCGCACTTGTCTCACTCCCAGTGAATTACTCTCTCACTTACTCTTCCTCACTCCTCGTGAGTGACTCTCACTCTGCATGTTCTCCCTTTAAAGTAGATGCATTGGTAGCTTCTCTCGAGTCTGTTCTGTTTTCTCGTAGTGAATTGCTTTCATCATGTTAACTCAATAATGGTACGTTAGTGCTGCTACGAGTCCCACCCTCTCTTTCACCTCACAGACAATTTGTTTGTTGTTAGGGATTGTGCGCAACTTTGTACTTTGATTGTTTGTTTGGGTCTTTGGGATGATTAGTACGTTTGTTGAAATGGAATGATTCGAACGTTTGTTTGGAGTGGGTTGAACGTTTGTTTGGAGTGGGTTGAACGTTTGTTTGGAGTGGGTTGAACGTTTGTTATGAGGGGTTGAACGTTTGTTTGGAGTGGTATGAACGTTTGTTTTGAGTGGTATGAACGTTTGTTTGGAGTGGTATGAACGTTTGTTTGGAGTGGTATGAACGTTTGTTTGGAGTGGTATGAACGTTTGTTTGGAGTGGTATGAACGTTTGTTTGGAGTGGTATGAACGTTTGTTTGGAGTGGTATGAACGTTTGTTTGGAGTAGTATGAACGTTTGTTTGGAGTGTTATGAACGTTTGTTTGGAGTGTTATGAACGTTTGTTTGGAGTGTTATGAACGTTTGTTATGAGTGGTATGAACGTTTGTTATGAGTGGTATGAACGTTTGTTATGAGTGGTATGAACGTTTGTTATGAGTGGTATGAACGTTTGTTATGAGTGGTATGAACGTTTGTTATGAGTGGTATGAACGTTTGCTATGAGTGGTATGAACGTTTGTTATGCGAAGTTTGAACGCTTGTTATGAGGAGGTTGAACGCTTATTATGAGGAGGTTGAACGCTTGTTATGAGGAGGTTGAACGCTTGTTATGAGGAGGTTGAACGCTTGTTATGAGGAGGTTGAACTTTTGTTATGAGGGGTTTGAACGTTTGTTATGAGGGGTTTGAACGTTTATTATGAGGAATTTGAACGTTTGTTATCAGGAATTTGAACGTTTGTTTGGGGGGTTTGAACGTTTGTTTGGGGGGGATTGAACGTTTGTTTGGGGGAGTTTGAACGTTTGTTTGGGAGGTTTGAACGTTTGTTTGGGAGGTTTGAACGTTTGTTTGGGAGGTTTGAACGTTTGTTTGGGAGGTTTGAACGTTTGTTTGGGAGGTTTGAACGTTTGTTCTTATCTCTTTTGTTCTTATTAATTCTCTTTTTAACCATTCTTCTTTTTTTCAGATTAAGATGAGATAGAAGGTGCCTAGTGTTTTAGTGAATTGAAGGTCTTTCAGAATAGTTTTTTTGTTGCTTAGTAGTGTAGTGGTAGTGTTAAGTTGAGCTGTGATAGTGTCGCCATGTACCCAGTGTATTAGTGTCACCATGTACCCACTCTGTGTCTGTTAACATCCTCTCACTCTCATCCAATATGGAGACACGCTTAAGCTACCTCCTGCTCCGCCAGGGCTTCACCGTCGGAGCCAAGCTCCCTTCTTGGAGTAGTCCCAAAGGCTTCGCCAGGAGCCTCCACAGTTCACCACGCTATGTGGCCTGCCAGCTGTCCTTTGAAGATGGGACAGCACCACCTGGTGGTGGGGCTTACATGCACTCTGCAGTCTCTATGCATTTCAAACAGTCTGCTCACGCTTATAAACAGGTATGGAATTGATTCAGAATTTAGTGTTGATTATTTTTATATAGTTTTATTCCCAGTGAAACATTGATCAGTAATTTTTATTTGGTGATTAATATATGAAATGAATTAATAATTTATCATTGCTAACTTTTAAATTATTTTTATTACAAATGGAACATGCGGTTAATTTATATAATATATGTATGATATTACAGACTACTCCATACACTTGCATCTTTTCAAATCACGTTAATTTAAAGTAAGAAATAGTCATGGCACCACTGTCTCTAATACCCATGCTGTTCATCCCAATGCTACTTATAACTGCTTTTTAAGTCGCCTTCACTAATATACAGACACATTATAGCAATTCTCATGAGTTGTTACTGCCTTTAATGTTCAAACTATGAATCATCTTTTTTATTTAAATGTCAGTGAATCTAGTTTAACCCTGGAACGCCCGGAGTGCCTGAGAGGCTTGTACCGCTTGCAATATGGATTCATATTTTAAGAACTTGACTTGAGTTTCAGGAAATCCAGGTTTTAATTGTTAAGATCTATTTATGTGAAATCAATGAATATAATGCAATATGTTTAGATTGTATTTAATTTTGAAACATTTTATGACAATGCGGAAATCTAGAACTAGAGTGAAATACATGCGCTGTTGCGTCACATTTTGATTCACAATTTCACACCGAAAATAGCTAATATACCTATAAGTGATGTTACTAGCTATTATACCTATTAGTGATGTTACTAGCTATTATACCTATTAGTGATGTTACTAGCTATTATACCTATTAGTGATGTTACTAGCTATTATACCTATTAGTGATGTTACTAGCTATTATACCTATTAGTGATGTTACTAGCTATTATACCTATTAGTGATGTTACTAGCTATTATACCTATTAGTGATGTTACTAGCTATTATACCTATTAGTGATGTTACTAGCTATTATACCTATTAGTGATGTTACTAGCTATTATACCTATTAGTGATGTTACTAGCTATTATACCTATTAGTGATGTTACTAGCTATTATACCTATTAGTGATGTTACTAGCTATTATACCTATTAGTGATGTTACTAGCTATTATACCTATTAGTGATGTTACTAGCTATTATACCTATTAGTGATGTTACTAGCTATTATACCTATTAGTGATGTTACTAGCTATTATACCTATTAGTGATGTTACTAGCTATTATACCTATTAGTGATGTTACTAGCTATTATACCTATTAGTGATGTTACTAGCTATTATACCTATTAGTGATGTTACTAGCTATTATTCCTGTAAGTGATGTTACTAGCTATTATTCCTGTAAGTGATGTTACTAGCTATTATTCCTGTAAGTGATGTTACTAGCTATTATTCCTATAAGTGATGTTACTAGCTATTATACCTATTAGTGATGTTACTAGCTATTATTCCTATAAGTGATGTTACTAGCTATTATTCCTATAAGTGATGTTACTAGCTATTATACCTATTAGTGATGTTACTAGCTATTATTCCTATAAGTGATGTTACTAGCTATTATTCCTATAAGTGATGTTACTAGCTATTATACCTATTAGTGATGTTACTAGCTATTATTCCTATAAGTGATGTTACTAGCTATTATACCTATTAGTGATGTTACTAGCTATTATACCTATTAGTGATGTTACTAGCTATTATTCCTGTAAGTGATGTTACTAGCTATTATTCCTATAAGTGATGTTACTAGCTATTATTCCAATAAGTGATGTTACTAGCTATTATTCCTATAAGTGATGTTACTAGCTATTATTCCAATAAGTGATGTTACTAGCTATTATTCCTATAAGTGATGTTACTAGCTATTATTCCTATAAGTGATGTTACTAGCTATTATTCCTATAAGTGATGTTACTAGCTATTATTCCTATAAGTGATGTTACTAGCTATTATTCCTATAAGTGATGTTACTAGCTATTTAGCTATTATTCCTATAAGTGATGTTACTAGCTATTTAGCTATTATTCCTATAAGTGATGTTACTAGCTAATATTCCAATAAGTGATGTTACTAGCTATTATTCCTATAAGTGATGTTACTAGCTATTATTCCTATAAGTGATGTTACTAGCTATTATTCCTATAAGTGATGTTACTAGCTATTATTCCTATAAGTGATGTTACTAGCTATTTAGCTATTATTCCTATAAGTGATGTTACTAGCTATTTAGCTATTATTCCTATAAGTGATGTTACTAGCTAATATTCCAATAAGTGATGTTACTAGCTATTTAGCTATTATTCCTATAAGTGATGTTACTAGCTATTATTCCTATAAGTGATGTTACTAGCTATTATTCCTATAAGTGATGTTACTAGCTATTTAGCTATTATTCCTATAAGTGATGTTACTAGCTATTATTCCTATAAGTGATGTTACTAGCTATTATTCCTATAAGTGATGTTACTAGCTAATATTCCAATAAGTGATGTTACTAGCTATTTAGCTATTATTCCTATAAGTGATGTTACTAGCTATTATTCCTATAAGTGATGTTACTAGCTATTATTCCTATAAGTGATGTTACTAGCTATTTAGCTATTATTCCTATAAGTGATGTTACTAGCTATTATTCCTATAAGTGATGTTACTAGCTATTATTCCTATAAGTGATGTTACTAGCTAATATTCCAATAAGTGATGTTACTAGTGTGATGCAAAAGCGGCTGTACTTCACCCGGGCTCCAGAGGCCCACTTCATGAAAAGTAATATAAAACTAAATACTTCAAAGCATGTTGCATTATTTTCATAGATATATATGCGATACATAGAAACGCAATGAATAAATATAGTCACTGTGTTTCAGCCTCTGAAGTCAATTAGATTTTAATATATGCTTCAATATTTCAAACCGGAAAATTTCAATTTAGTGCGCGATTTAATACTTAGTGTGTTTTTATAATTTATAGTTATGTACGTTTATAGTTAAGCAATTTTTTATAGTGATATACGTTTTGTATAGTATATTTATTTTCTATTAAGGTGATTTTTTAATTATGCACGTTAATATTTGTATGCATTTTATATTTATTTTCCTTATTTTCAGTCATGTACTGCTTACAGTTTTGTTTTTTTAATTATTTCTGTATACACTTATGGTTCTATGGATATAATTAATTATTTCTTTGATAATAATAATAAACATATTTAATATTAATTCTAGTGGGTAAATTATAATTCGTTGAATAAATAATAGTTTAAATCAATTGGCTTATTGAAAGCGAGTGTGTAAACCTATGGAACAAAACAATCTGCAACAATTGGTATAATATTGACAATGTAAATCAATACAATTTACAAATGAAGCTTTAGGCTAAGGTCTGAGTTATCGGACAGTTCCTCAATTTCGATCATTGAAAGTTATATAATAATTATTATTTAACTGTTACTATAATCGGTATCCATGATACCTGCTGGCTTCATGGATACCGATTAGAATAAAATATAAATAACACTTATTATATATCTCTATTATCAATCCCTTACATGTTCGATAATGTGGAACCGTCCAATAACTCGGATGGTTCCTCTGAACTACTCATTCCATTGAATTAGAGGTGAAATGACGTCATTTCATGGCAAATGGCTTACTCTATTTCGGGATATAGAAGCACATGTACCACATGGTATACATTTGTACCATCGTGTAGTCAACATGTTCATTATGTGGTTCTCGTTAATGTTTCCATAGTAGAAGTCACTACTCTATTTACTATGTAATATAACCTAGTCTGTGTTACATAGTAAAAGTCACTACTGTAATTACTATGTAATTTAACCTAGTCTGTGTTACATAGTAAAAGTCACTACTCTGTTTACAATGTAATATAAAATAGTCTGTGTTACATAGTAAAAGTCACTACTGTAATTACTATGTAATTTAACCTAGTCTGTGTTACATAGTAAAAGTCACTACTCTATTTACTATGTAATATAACCTAGTCTGTGTTTCCATAGTAAAAGTCACTACTCTATTTACTATGTAATTTAACCTAGTCTGTGTTTCCATAGTAGAAGTCACTACTCTATTTACTATGTAATATAACCTAGTCTGTTTTTCCATAGTAAAAGTCACTACTCTATTTACTATGTAATATAACCTAGTCTGTTTTTCCATAGTAAAAGTCACTACTGTAATTACTATGTAATTTAACCTAGTCTGTGTTACATAGTAAAAGTCACTACTCTGTTTACAATGTAATTTAACCTAGTCTGTGTTTCCATAGTAAAAGTCACTACTCTATTTACTATGTAATTTAACCTAGTCTGTGTTTCCATAGTAGAAGTCACTACTCTATTTACTATGTAATATAACCTAGTCTGTTTTTCCATAGTAAAAGTCACTACTCTATTTACTATGTAATATAACCTAGTCTGTTTTTCCATAGTAAAAGTCACTACTCTATTTACTATGTAATATAACCTAGTCTGTGTTTCCATAGTAAAAGTCACTACTCTATTTACTATGTAATATAACCTAGTCTGTGTTTCCATAGTAAAAGTCACTACTCTATTTACTATGTAATATAACCTAGTCTGTGTTTCCATAGTAAAAGTCACTACTCTATTTACTATGTAATATAACCTAGTCTGTGTTTCCATATTAAAAGTCACTACTCTATTTACTATGTAATATAACCTAGTCTGTGTTTCCATAGTAAAAGTCACTACTGTATTTACTATGTAATATAACCTAGTCTCTTTGCCCATAAATTTAATTCCCGTAGGTACAGAGGAATAAATAAGTCGCAACAGAATGCTGGCGATGGTAATCTGTATCACTATAGTCTCTGTATCTCATTGATACACTATTGCATCCGTGGTACACTTGCATTGCATCCATGGAACACTTGCGTTGCATCTATGGTACACTTGCATTGCATCCACTATACACTTGCATTGCATCCACTATACACTTGCATTGCATCCACTATACACTTGCATTGCATCCACTATGCACTTGCAGTGCATCCACTATACACTTGCATTGCATCCACTATACACTTGCATTGCATCCACTATACACTTGCATTGCATCCACTATACACTTGCATTGTATCCACTATACACTTGCATTGTATCCACTATACACTTGCATTGTATCCACTATACACTTGCATTGCATCCACGATGCAACAGCTGATAGGGCGTGACCGTATCTGTGCCAAGAACTGTAGTAAATATAACTAAAATAATATTGTCTATAGCTAGCATCACTGTAGTTAATATAAACTATATTAGTGTGAAATATATAGTTAGATTATCATATTTAGATTATCATCACAGTATTATATTTGCGCAAAGGTGTACTGGCCCTTTGAAATGTTGAAACACTACAATATCACGTATAATGTTTGGTCTGCTTTTATTTGTTTATATTATACACTATAGATACTCTATTAGCGTGCAAGATGTAATTATAATTAGTGTGCGGTGACGCAGTATATACTACATTTAATACCCGGCAGAAGACTGTGAAGTAATGTCAGCCACCAGGAACTCTCCTGTCAGCCCCACCCACCAGAAACTCTCCTGTCAGCTCCAGCCACCAGAAACTCTCCTGTCAGCTCCAGCCACCAGAAACTCTCCTTTTGCCCCACCCACCAGAAACTCTCCTGTCAGCCCCACCCACCAGAAACTCTCCTGTCAGCTCCAGCCACCAGAAACTCTCCTGTCAGCTCCAGCCACCAGAAACTCTCCTGTCAGCTCCAGCCACCAGAAACTCTCCTGTCAGCTCCAGCCACCAGAAAATCTCCTGTCAGCCCCACCCACCAGAAACTCTCCTGTCAGCCCCACCCACCAGAAACTCTCCTGTCAGCCCCACCCACCAGAAACTCTCCTGTCAGCTCCAGCCACCAGAAACTCTCCTGTCAGCTCCAGCCTCCAGAAACTCTCCTGTCAGCTCCAGCCTCCAGAAACTCTCCTGTCAGCTCCAGCCACCAGAAACTCTCCTGTCAGCTCCAGCCACCAGAAACTCTCCTGTCAGCTCCAGCCACCAGAAACTCTCCTGTCAGCCCCACCCACCAGAAACTCTCCTGTCAGCTCCAGCCTCCAGATCTTTTCTGGCGAAATAGAAAACTGTTCTCATAATTCTAGTTTATTATTTTCCTGTTCATTTGAGACTGAATTTGTGAGTTGTTATTGAGACAACAAACAGTGAGACACAGTGAGCAGTGACTGAGACACAGTGAGCAGTGACTGAGACACAGTGAGCAGTGACTGAGACACAGTGAGCAGTGACTGAGACACAGTGAGCAGTGACTGAGACACAGTGAGCAGTGACTGAGACACAGTGAGCAGTGACTGAGACACAGTGAGCAGTGACTGAGACACAGTGAGCAGTGACTGAGACACAGTGAGCAGTGACTGAGACACAGTGAGCAGTGACTGAGACACAGTGAGCAGTGACTGAGACACAGTGAGCAGTGACTGAGACACAGTGAGCAGTGACTGAGACACTGTGAGCAGTGACTGAGACACTGTGAGCAGTGACTGAGACACTGTGAGCAGTGACTGAGACACTGTGAGCAGTGACTGAGACACTGTGAGCAGTGACTGAGACACAGTGAGCAGTGACTGAGACACTGTGAGCAGTGACTGAGACACTGTGAGCAGTGACTGAGACACTGTGAGCAGTGACTGAGACACTGTGAGCAGTGACTGAGACACTGTGAGCAGTGACTGAGACACTGTGAGCAGTGACTGAGACACTGTGAGCAGTGACTGAGACACTGTGAGCAGTGACTGAGACACTGTGAGCAGAGACTGAGACTCAGTGAGCAGTGACTGAGACACTGTGAGCATTGACTGAGACACTGTGAGCAGTGACTGAGACACTGTGAGCAGTGACTGAGACACTGTGAGCAGTGACTGAGACACTGTGAGCAGTGACTGAGACACTGTGAGCAGTGACTGAGACACTGTGAGCAGTGACTGAGACACTGTGAGCAGTGACTGAGACACTGTGAGCAGTGACTGAGACACTGTGAGCAGTGACTGAGACACTGTGAGCAGTGACTGAGACACTGTGAGCAGTGACTGAGACACTGTGAGCAGTGACTGAGACACTGTGAGCAGTGACTGAGACACTGTGAGCAGTGACTGAGACACTGTGAGCAGTGACTGAGACACTGTGAGCAGTGACTGAGACACTGTGAGCAGTGACTGAGACACTGTGAGCAGTGACTGAGACACTGTGAGCAGTGACTGAGACACTGTGAGCAGTGACTGAGACACAGTGGGCAGTGACTGAGACACAGTGAGTCACTGTCTCACTGCAATGCAATGAGTCACTGTCTCACTGCAATGCAATGAGTCACTGTCTCACTGCAATGCAATGAGTCACTGTCTCACTGCAATGCAATGAGTCACTGTCTCACTGCAATGCAATGAGTCACTGTCTCACTGCAATGCAATGAGTCACTGTCTCACTGCAATGCAATGAGTCACTGTCTCACTGCAATGCAATGAGTCACTGTCTCACTGCAATGAGTCACTGTCTCACTGCAATGAGTCACTGTCTCACTGCAATGAGTCACTGTCTCACTGCAATGAGTCACTGTCTCACATCATTGAGTCTCATCAGGCACCATAAAAGAAATGTTTAGTAGTTACAGCAGTAGCTTTTCTACATCACAACAAACTATGTCTCTTTTTTATGTAGCAATAATGTCACTACTTTGCTCCATTTCATCATTGGTAAGTACTGTTTAGAACACAGCTACCAGTTATTGGACAGCTGCACGTTGACGATCAAAAAGAAGAAACTAAATATATCATTACTTTATAATTTTGATTAAACACCAATGAATTCAATAAAACTGAATTATATATTTTAGCATTTTATCTTCTATGTTTTATTTTAGATGCACTCACTATTCATTCAATCAGATTATATTAATTCATTTAATTTCTTACTATTCTTCGTATCCATACTACCATCCTTTGTAATATGTACCATTAGTTTCTCCATATTTCCCCTCTTCTCCGCCATATTTCCCCCCTTACTTTCTTTACTGTTTCTTACTTCCTACAGTACCTCGTTATCACATCAATAAAGAGGTACACTCTTTATCTAAAGTTATTCTCTGTTTTCTTCAGGTAAATCTACATTGTTTGCGAGGGAAATAAAATAATGATAATAAAGTAGAGAAACAATGCCTGCTATTAGAGGACTGCTCCTTATCATATCATTGTGCCATTATTATTCAATTTAAAAAAAAAAAAATTTAAAGTGTTTATTCTACTTTGCTATATAATCACTGTTCACTTTTTTCCATCGAATTGAAATTCTAATGAATTCGAAGTATGTAAACACAGTATGGACCACTAAAAAGGAAACCTGAATTTAACTGCTTATAACTTTGGAATAAATTAAGATTTATAAAATTCTTTCTATTGTATTTTGTATAGAAATATATCGACTTTGTTCATCTTTCAAGAATCTTTTTGCAGTCTCTATAAGCTATTTATGACTTCTGGTCGTATTATAGAACAACTCGTCTATAATGAAGTCCTGTATAGTGAACCATCCTGATTAGTAGAGTCATGAGTAATGAAGTACCCTCTATAATGAATCTATTTTGTTTAGGCTGCCATAAAATCCATCAGTTTTCCTTGCATCTCTTGACTCCTATACAGTGAAGTAAGCTCTATAGTGACCCATTAGTTATTGAAGAGTAGTTCTACCGTAGTAGTAGAACTGTACATATTTTAGAACTGTAGTGTTATCTTATCAGTTAACGGATACCACTGTATTACCGGATACTTTATCTTCAAAGAACAGAAAAGAAAAGTGTTATACTGACATTTAAATAAATATAAGGAAATTATAAATGGCTTTGATGCTTGATTGTACTTTTTTATGTTTTTCATCAATAAAACCTTATCCTTAATATGTTTATTGTTTTAATCTTTTTTTTATTTTTGAAACTATTTTATTGGTTTTTGACCTACAGGTTAAACTGTTAAGAATTAAGGATAATTATTTCGATAGTCCTGGGTAAATGTTAAGTAATATAATTATAAAGGAACTTTATATGAAAGAAAACTATTACGAAACATTAGACAAAAGAATGAGGAGAGTAACTGTTCTAAATGACCGCCTTATGCCTAGATCAGTGTCCGCTTGCCCGCAATCGAGTAGTAGCTGCAACGACCGTACAATTTCTTCGCTCAGATTTGACCAAGCTTTGGTCATAGCTTGTTTCAATTTAGATAAACTGCTGTAACAGACTTGAGAAACCTAAGTCTCTAAAATGGACCAAATCTCAAAATACTGTGGGGTATAATAGGGACTTGAAGGCGGCCAAATATTCTTGCCCCAAAATCGACTGAAATGTCCACTTTTGGGTGACATTTGGTGTATGGGACGAAGTGACATTTTGAATAGATATATATTCTTTCCTAAAATTTTGATTTAGCCAAGAAGCACTTTTTCTTGAAGCATTTTGAGGTAAACCAAACTATTCACCTTAACACCTTCCTTGGTGAAGATTAGAAGAGATTTGGAGCCGTCTGACCCTACTAGAGGCCATACCATCACTCCAGCTGGTTTCTGGCGACATATGCATGTACTGAGACATGACGAGTATAAATTTCAGCTTTTAAGAATTTGAAATGGTAATGGAAATATCTATCAAGCATTTTTCTCTGTTTTTGCTTAGTAGCTGCCGAAATTAACTGACGACGTTCCCATCTTGAGTTCTTTTTAACTCTCAAATCTTTTTTACAATCCTCATCATCATCATTAGTTAGCGAGATATTGAGTTCTGTTGCAATATCTCTCATGTCTTGTCGTCCATTTCGTTGAACCCTCTCCTCGACAAGTTTTATTAGCTTTTTTGTTCGAACTGCACGCTGACGTTTTACAGCAACTTACTGGCAATTGTACCTGTCATCTTGTAAGTTTTCATGGTACTCTAACTGTTTCGGTACACACGTCCAACTGTTTAGGAACATCTTTGTTCCTAACTCCAGTCTGCATGAGCGCTGCAATTTGATATCTTGCTCTTTGACGCCATTCTTGCAACCTAGTCAAGATACATAAATGATATGGTAAACAAAGAAACAAATGACTATAGCAAAGCGTTCTGTAAATTGTGAATATTTTCACTTTTTTAGGCTATGAACGAGTTAGCTTGGAGTCTTGAAGGAAATCTTACAGGTTTACCCTGTATTTATTGAAATTTAATATACTTTTACCGTCAATTTAACGTCACATATATTATATTTAAGAAGGCCATTACTTACATGGTACCTGCCACCCTTTTACAGCGTGCAACAACAGAAAATAATATTAATGCTCTGATATAGACATAGTGAAGACATACTCGTACACTTCTTCACACTGTTTGTTTTGCACACGCAAACATTGTTTGTTTTACACTTAAGAAGGCCATTACTTACATGGTACCTGCCACCCTTTTACAGCGTGCAACAACAGAAAATAATATTAATGCTCTGATATAGACATAGTGAAGACATACTCGTACACTTCTTCACACTGTTTGTTTTGCACACGCAAACATTGTTTGTTTTACACTTAAGAAGGCCATTACTTACATGGTACCTGCCACCCTTTTACAGCGTGCAACAACAGAAAATAATATTAATGCTCTGATATAGACATAGTGAAGACATACTCGTACACTTCTTCACACTGTTTGTTTTGCACACGCAAACATTGTTTGTTTTACACTCGCATACACACACATTGTTTGTTTTACACTCGCATAGACACACACTGTTTGTTTTACACTCGCATACACACACTCACGCACTCAGTTTTTATCACACATACCTTCTGTTTCTCACACTCACACTCCCTATTTGTTTCCTCACTCACACTCCCTATTTGTTTCCTCACTCACACTCACACTCCCTATTTGTTTCCTCACTCACACTCCCTATTTGTTTCCTCACTCTCCTCTTTCCACTCTCCTGATAAATTGAGATTACATTCCTCGAATCGCGCAATAAATTGTCGAATTTCAGACGAGTTTTCCGAAGTTCCGTAATAGATTTAATGCGCGAGTTACTTGCCATTCCATTAAACTCAGTAGGTAAGTCTGCGGTATTCCTTATAGCTATTAAAATGCACATAAATGACTTTCTATATAATAAATGTCACGGAGTAATGTTGTTTACAGGTTTGGGGCTATAGAAGATATCTATCCCTGGTAATCTTAGAAGCTTCTTCTATAATTTTCTACCTGGGTGGTAAGACTACGATTGCAAGATCGTTCCACCTAGACCAAACATGACTGGGTCCGTACACTGGGACTATCTCCAAGTGCTGTATTGAACTCACTACTCCTATTGTCTAACTCATACTATGTCTTCCATTACATGTCTTTTTCTACTCTTAAGCATCTCGACTCATAGGCCTCGGCTAACCACATGGAATGGTAATATTCCAAAGTCCTTACATGACTATCCTAAAATGTCCATTACACGGTCATTACTATATTATCGCTTGAATTTCTAGGCATGAGAAAACTCTATTGTAAATTAATTTATGACTTTAAAATTAATTCTCTAGTAATAATTAAAAATCCTTTCATCACTGTTATACGTCTTTCCCCCTGTTGAAATCCCCCCCTCTCTGTTAAATCCCCTCTCCACCTGTTGATTTCATCGCATGTCTGTTGAATTAACAGCTAATGACTTCATTTCATTATGGTAAACTATCCATTACCGGCCCTGACTACTGAGAAATATATGTCAAAAAATCACTTTTCATAGTTTTAATTTAATGTATTGAGTAATTGATTAATTTTTAACTTAATGTATTGTTTAATTGATAAATTTTTAACTTAATGAATTGTTTAATTGATAAATTTTTAACTTAATGTATTGAGTAATTGATTAATTTTTAACTTAATGTATTGTTTAATTGATAAATTTTTAACTTAATGAATTGTTTAATTGATAAATTTTTAACTTAATGTATTGAGTAATTGATTAATTTTTAACTTAATGTATTGTTTAATTGATAAATTTTTAATTTAATGTATTGTTTAATTGATAAATTTTTAACTTAATGTATTGTTTAATTGATTAATTTTTTAACTTAATAAATTATTTAATTGATAAATTTTAACTTAATGTATTGTTTAATAGATGTTTAAAGGGTGTGTTCGGTGATTGGTAATATGCCCTTGTGATGTTATTTGTTGAAGTGGTATATCTTGAATTGAAGTAATTAGCAACATTATGCTAATTAGTTTTAGTGCAAACAAAACGTAATTTAGTGGCTAATTTTTAGTGGTATAATTACCTCTGAAGATCTATGACTTACTGCAATTGTATACAGTGACTGAGTGACTGAAAAATAGTGACTGTAGGACTGAGGGACTGAATGATAGTAACTGAAAGACTGTAGCCTCCGCGTCCCAATATTTTACACTTTCTCAGTGATGTGGCTATGACGTTAGTGTTTCTCTACATCTTATCGTTATCACGTCACATTGTTATCTCTTATCAGTTGATCTCACCACTTCAGATGATTGCCAGTGTTGTGCGGCAGACGCTATCTTTACTTACGAGTGATGGAATGTAGTGTGAGGCTTGGTACGTACGGACACGATGCAATTAATTCTAAATCCATCGTTAAATCATATTTAATTTCACTAGTTTACTTCCCCGTTAAAAATAACGGGTTCTCAATAGTATTAATATTGGTGTAGCTTAAACCTTTAAAAGTGAATTTACCGTTAAAATATAGACATCAGAATCATGTTAAAATGATAAATTATATAGTGTTTATTACATGATCGAAATGTAATTATTCAATTAACTTCAAAATATTTGAGTAGTCTGTACTTGTGATACAGATTTCCATTTACATTTATTAATTTCTTATCATTTTGTTAAGAAGCGGACACCAAATTAATGAATAAACACACGGCGGGAATTATTAGGATACTAGTGTACTTTCCCGTTGAAAATAACGGGTCATCAATACCAATTTATTACCCGTTACCAGGTTACTTTTAATGAATTCAATTAAAATTAAATTTTCTCCGTAGTCTAATTTATTTTATAGGTAAAATACATTTAAAAATTTGATAAAAACAGGGAAATTTAAATATCAAGTCAATATATTCCCGTGCATATCATAGTTACATTCTTCATGTTTAATACCCGTCGTACGTAAAAGTGGACATCAAATAAATAAATAAATAAACACACCACGGGTATTATTAGGATAGAAAATACTGTAGTTTGTTATATGGATAGTGATTGAAGAAATTAAACTCATTACTTATACATTAAACTTTTTATTTAATTAGTTAAAGGAATTAACCTCAATACTTTTATTAAATCATTTAAATAAATGATACTCAATATATAATTTAAAGAAATGAAGTCCACTCCCCCACACTCATCTGTTTGAGAATATGCTGATAGTGCAGTCACCGTATCACTTTAGTGTTACACGGGCGATATCGGGGAAAATATTCATAAGCTCTAGCGCTCTGGAACAGCACCATTTTGATGTTCACTGTTAGGAGTGTTTAAGAGTGGGGAGAAAAAGGCTTTGAATTATTAAGTTCTCTCTGAATAACTTATTCAGTTCGATAGAAATAGTTCGCTTGTGTTATATTTAGATAGGGAAAATAGGAATTTTTACATGGATTGATTGCTTGATTTACATATTAATTGTCATGCCACATACTAGATATTAGATAACAACATTGTCTAGATATTAGATAACATGTCGTCTAGATATTGGATAACAGTCTAAATTATTTAGATATTAGATAACACACCCTCTAGATAATTTAGATATTAGATAACACACCCTCTAGATAATTTAGATATTAGATAACACACCCTCTAGATAATTTAGATATTAGATAACACACCCTCTAGATAATTTAGATATTAGATAACACACCCTCTAGATAATTTAGATATTAGATAACACACCTTCTAGATAATTTAGATATTAGATACACACCCTCTAGATAATTTAGATATTAGATACACACCCTCTAGATAATTTAGATATTAGATAACACACCCTCTAGATAATTTAGATATTAGATAACACACTCTCTAGATAATTTAGATATTAGATAACACACTGTCTAGATAATTTAGATATTAGATACACACTCTCTAGATAATTTAGATATTAGATAACACACTCTCTAGATAATTTAGATATTAGATAACACACTGTCTAGATAATTTAGATATTAGATACACACCCTCTAGATAATTTAGATATTAGATAACACACTCTCTAGATAATTTAGATATTAGATAACACACCCTCTAGATAATTTAGATATTAGATAACACACCCTCTAGATAATTTAGATATTAGATAACACACTGTCTAGACTTTACTTATTCTCATTCCTGTACATTTCATGTTGACTGCATTGCGCTTTTTACTCCTGGCATTGGGCCAGAAACTGCTTTAACTGTGGCATATGCGATGGCACTTTAGAATGCCATGTCATGCCACATAAAATGTATCATATGCCAGGCTTAATTGGGAATGTCCGACGAAAGACCATGGACTGTAATTGTTTTAAATTTACGATAGGTTGAATTTTTAAGTTTTTTTTTTCATCACATATCAAAAGTAGACGACTGTAATTTTTTGCCTGGGGATGTATTTTACTCCATTAACTTTTGTTTAAAACTTTTATAAAGTTTTCTTACTTGAAACTACAGCATCTTCTTTTTGTGGAAACAGAATACATTTATTATTTACATATTAATGCATACATATAGTTACATTTCTATGTTTAATTCCCCCCCCCCCCTCTGGGGCTCTATCCTGAAGCTGTCTGTGGTGAATGGAAAATGAACTGTTGTAATTTGGATTATAAATCGTCCGTTTTCATTTTTACCATGTTTATCTTTTTTAAATGCTACTTGCAGTTTTAGAGGATAGCGCTAGGGTTATGCTCTTCAACTTATAGATCTTAGATTTTAGTGTTAGGGCTTCATTTGTTAGCACCTCTTCATTTTCCTCTTGTGTTTTGTGTTGTGCTGCAGATGGTATATATCTGTTAATAGCCTCAGTGTTTCTGTCTGTAGCAGACTATACTCTAGGCGCCTTAGCTTCTGACGCTGTACTTCATTCTCATTATTGGTATCCAGGGTACAAGCAGGTATCATAGATACCAAATTAAATAAAGAGTTAAGTTAATATATTATTGGTATCCATGGTACATGCAGGTATCTTGGATACCAACTAAGGTAACGAGTTTTAAAAGTTACTGATATTCATCTCGCATGGTCGAAAATGTGGAACCGTTCGATAAGTAGTAACTTACCCTCCATTGCACATACACAATACCGGGGGAATAAATCTCCGAGGAAGTGTAATCTTCTGCTCAAGAGCATAACTTTGATATTTACCAACAAACTTTAGTAGCTCTAACAAATAGAACTATAGGGATAGGCACACTGAGAACAGTAGAGCGAATGAGAGGGGCTCAAGATGGTTTGACCCCTTCACTACGAGTGGTACATATGTGTACCAGGGGTGTGGTATTGGCAAGTGAACTCTGGAGAGGGTTAAGCTTTAAGAATAGTTAGATAAAATAAATATAGTGTAAGTTTCGAGTTATTGAGGTTCAACTTCTTCTATCATGTGAAAAAAGTGTATGATATTTATTATTTTAATCTATATAAAATTATATATTGTTTTCATGCTTTATCGAAATGGTGGAATTGTTCTACAACTTTATATAATTGTTAGCTGAGACCATTCCAGCTCAATACATTGGGTATGATTGTTGTTTGTTGTTTTGTATCGTTTCACCTATAATTTCATCAGTCAGTATCCTACCGATTTAAATGAAATAGTATAACTATGGGAGATTTTTAAATTCTAAGTACTTAAAAATTACCATTTTATGGGTTTGGATGTTACGAATTATCGGTCAGTACTACATCTTCGGTCAAATAAGAAAAACAATATAAAAATTATAATTATTAGATAGCACTGTGTAATAATAACAATTTTTATATTTTTCCTATATGACCGAAGATGGAGTACTGACCGATAATTCGTAACTTACCCTGTGTATATGTCTCAGCCATATATACCCCCTAGTTCCATTGGTTATAACTATACTAAAATTGAAAAGCATTTGAATGATATATAATTTTCTTAAATTAGCATTTCTTATCATTTTTTGTTTAATTCCTCAATGTGAGGTTCCCTTCCTTCCCAATGAGCTAATTAGCCTGTAGTTAATTAAGCAAATACACCTGTGAGAGTTTAAATACAGGTGTAAATAGTCTTATCACCTGTTATACCCACACCTGCCTATCTCTTTGGCACTTACTATGCTATTCCTACCTGATGTTAATGAGCTGGTGTGCGTAGGGTTAGAAGTTGCTCGTATATCATCAGAGGCTATTTCTTGGAAACTGTATTTCTATCTGGTCATGTTTTTCATGTGTTTCAAACAATTTTTAATGTGTAATATCATCATTCAGAAAATTGTATTTACTTAAAAAAAAAGGAAAATAATAGTAATAAATAAATAAAAAGAAATAATGATAAAATAAACTATATCAATTGTTCAGCTTTATTCAAAAGGAGAATTTATGTTTGATCAACTCAGTTTTAATAAAATAATCATAAAATATAAATAAGCTCTATGTAGAAAATGTGAAAACGGTTCGTAACTCAGAAGTTCGTAACTCAGAAGTTCGTAACGCTGAAGTTCGTAACGCTGAAGTTCGTAACGCTGAAGTTCGTAACGCTGAAGTTCGTGACGCTGAGGTTCGTGACGCTGAGGTTCGTGACGCTGAGGTTCGTGACGCTGAGGTTCGTGACGCTGAGGTTCGTGACGCTGAGGTTCGTGACGCTGAGGTTCGTGACGCTGAGGTTCGTGACGCTGAGGTTCGTGACGCTGAAGTTCGTAACGCTAAGTTCGTAACGCAGGGATTAAGTTCGTATCTCGGAAAGTTCGTTGTAGGAGAGTTCTAGTGTAGAAGAAATAAAAGATCATTTGAATCGAATAATTTGCATAGCTTCATTACATACCACTGAAAATATTTAAATAAAAAAGAATATAGCAGTTTTTTATGTTATTTATCTATAAAATATACCAGTCTATGCATGGAAATATATTAATTCGAGAAGGATTTTAAACTCTACAGGGTATAATATTAGTCATCATTAATTAGTAAATAACTAAATATGAAGACACATAACATGTGTGAATTCTTAAGTTACACCATATAAACAACATTGAGAACACGTTATTTTCAACGGGAAGGTACACTAGTGTACTTATAAGTTCTAATCGTGTTTGTGTTCCATAGTTTGCGACACTGTTTCCAGCACTGATTTTTTCGTGCAAAGTACACAAGTCAGCCGTCAATATTGACTGACTTGTTTCGAGAAAAAGAAACTGAATGTGAGGGGAAAAGAGCGGGCGTATTGCCCATGGAAAGAGCGGGCGTGTTGCCCATGGAAAGAGCGGGCGTGTTGCCCATGGAAAGAGCGGGCGTGTTGCCCATGGAAAGAGCGGGCGTATTGCCCATGGAAAGAGCGGGCGTATTGCCCATGGAAAGAGCGGGCG
Source organism: Caprella mutica (assembly GCA_947561585.1). Taxonomy (NCBI): domain Eukaryota; kingdom Metazoa; phylum Arthropoda; class Malacostraca; order Amphipoda; family Caprellidae; genus Caprella; species Caprella mutica. The sequence continues at coordinate 51,171 of CANNZV010000348.1, read as the reverse complement.
TATTGCCCATGGAAAGAGCGGGCGTATTGCCCATGGAAAGAGCGGGTGTATTGCCCATGGAAAGAGCGGTTGTGTTGTTGTCCCGGAAAAGAGCGGTTGTGTTGTTGTCCCGGAAAAGAGCGGGCGTGTTGTTGTCCTGGGAAAGAGCGGGCGTGAGGCCCATGTAAAGAGCGGGCATGTTGTCTATGGAAAGAGCGGGTATGTTGTCCATGGAAAGAGCGGGCATGTTGTCCATGGAAAGAGCGGGCATGTTGTCCATGGAAAGAGCGGGCATGTTGTCCATGGAAAGAGCGGGCATGTTGTCCATGGAAAGAGCGGGAATATTGCCCATGGAAAGAGCGGACATGTTTTCCATGAAAAGAGCGGGCATGTTTTCCATGAAAAGAGCGGGCATTTTGCCATGGAAAGAGCGGGCATATTGTCCATGGAAAGTGCGGGCATGTTACCCATGGAAAGAGCGGGCATGTTACCCATGGAAAGAGCGGGCATGTTACCCATGGAAAGAGCGGGCATGTTACCCATGTAAAGAGCGGGCATGTTACCCATGTAAAGAGCGGGCATGTTACCCATGTAAAGAGCGTGCATGTTACCCATGTAAAGAGCGGGCATGTTACCCATGTAAAGAGCGGGCATGTTACCCATGTAAAGAGCGGGCATGTTACCCATGTAAAGAGCGGGCATGTTACCCATATAAAGAGCGGGCATGTTACCCATGTAAAGAGCGGGCATGTTACCCATGTAAAGAGCGGGCATGTTACCCATGTAAAGAGCGGGCATGTTACCCATGTAAAGAGCGGGCATGTTACCCATGTAAAGAGCGGGCATGTTACCCATCTAAAGAGCGGGCATGTTACCCATGTAAAGAGCGGGCATGTTGTCCATGTAAAGAGCGTGTGATGGTTCTAGCTCCATTTTCATTACAAAATTTAAGGCAATTTTCCCTTCGCATTCTATCAAACTTTTAATCAAACTAATTCTCAATTGTTGTTCTGATTCATTTTCCATCTGAGGATATTTTAGTGAGAATCTTCCCTTTTCTCCCCAATTCCCCCTGAAATCACTTCATTTCCTCCCCATTTCCCCAATAAATGGCTTCTCCCCCATACCTTACCCCCCCCCCCTCCAATTTGCTTACTCAGCACATTAGGGTAAGTTATGAGTTATTGAACATCTTCACATTTTCGATCATATGAAATAATTTATTTCGTATCCATGACACCTGCAGGTATCACGGATACGAACACATGAAATAATTCATTTCGTATCCATGACACCTGCAGGTATCACTGACACGAATTACAAACTATGTACATTTGGTTATATGATCGGTAATGTGAATGTGTTTGCTAACTCCTCTATAACCCCTGTCCAGTGCTGGTGCCCCAAGCAACATATTGAATTATAGGAGTGCATCCTTTGACGTCAGGTCTCATCTGCAGTGAAATGGCTAGTAGAGAACTCACTGCCTTTGAGTGAAATTAGCGTGACTGCCTTGGAGTGGGGACATGGGGAGTGAGTGGTGTAGCGTGATCTTATGTTCTATAGCATGATCTTAAGTTCTATAGCATGATCTTAAGTTCTATAGCGTGATCTTAAGTTCTATAGCGTGATCTTAAGTTCTATAGCATGATCTTAAGTTCTATAGCATGATCTTAAGTTCTATAGCGTGATCTTAAGTTCTATAGCATGATCTTAAGTTCTATAGCGTGATCTTAAGTTCTATAGCGTGATCTTAAGTTCTATAGCGTGATCTTAAGTTCTATAGCATGATCTTAAGTTCTATAGCGTGATCTTAAGTTCTATAGCATGATCGTAAGTTCTATAGCATGATCTTAAGTTCTATAGCATGATCTTAAGTTCTATAGCATGATCTTAAGTTCTATAGCATGATCGTAAGTTCTATAGCATGATCTTAAGTTCTATAGCATGATCTTAAGTTCTATAGCATGATCTTAAGTTCTATAGCGTGATCTTAAGTTCTATAGCATGATCGTAAGTTCTATAGCATGATCTTAAGTTCTATAGCATGATCGTAAGTTCTATAGCATGATCTTAAGTTCTATAGCATGATCCTAAGTTCTATAGCATGATCCTAAGTTCTATAGCATGATCTTAAGTTCTATAGCGTGATCTTAAGTTCTATAGCGTGATCTTAACGTCTAATGATCTACAGATAGTTGGATCTTTGAGTTTTATAATGGTATTTTTTGCATGATTTATTTGGAATAAAATATGTCCTTCATTCTTTCTTATGTACCTATCATCATTCTCTTCACTCTTTATTCATTCTGTTCATCCATTCTCATTAATTCTCATTATACATTCTCATGCCCCCTCTACTTTCCACCTCTTCATTCTTTTATTTTTTTTCGATACAAACCATTTCACCAAACTAACATAGAAATTTCCGTAGAGTTTATATAACTTAAAAATAATATTCACCAACTTTAAAGTTAATTAAGTTTATAGTTGTAGGGCAGTTCTACATCTCCGAACATATAGGAACCAAGTAAATAATTATTATTTATCTTTTATATGAATTGTTAAATAATAATTGATATGTGCTTTTTCTATATATGTTCGAAGATGTGGAACTGCCCGATAACTTATAACTCACCCTATGTATCTCGTTTCATTTATCACACTGCCTCAAGACAGTGTACGTCATCTCTTGTCTCACACTGTTATCACCTCCTCACCACAATAAATATATATCTCTCTGTCACTTTGTTTCCATTAAATGCAATAGGCTTCTCAGACTCGAGTGATAGGTGGAGGAAGGGTCTAAGCCACACTTTGAAATGGTTCAAGAGAAGCGTCTGAAGTTTGTAGATAGATTTTGGAGGTTTAAGGCTTCCTCACACATGTCAGGGCTCCGTCTGCGACGTCTCTGGTCAGTGATTTTTCATTACTGCGATGAGCCGGTACTGTGTGAATGTGTCCGGTGAAATTATACTAATGATATATTTGTCACTGACACTGAATCAGTGAGAGGAGACGTCGCAGATGGACCCCTGACATGTGTAAAGTAGCCTTACTGAGGTATAACGGACGATCAAGGTACGTTTACCTATATTTGTATAAAGTGATGGAACAATGGAAACACTCGACATTTTATTTAAGCTTCAATGATAACGTTTCCATAAAAATTTCAATTTCAAGTATTGTGGCTAAGGTCCTTTCTCCATCAAACACGTCATATAATGTTATTCTGAAGAGGTGGGGAAGGGGGGGGGTGTTTATTGGTCCATCAGCGGACATGTGATGGTGTTAAAGTTTGAGAGATAACATTCGTCTGTGAGTGTTCTCCTGTAAAGAAAATTTATATGCTTGGAGTTATAAATACATCTAATTTACTGTTCTGATTCGAATCCAAGAAATGCCGATAAATGAGATATTATACCGATGTTACAGTGTCACTACCGATGTTACAGTGTCACTACCGATGTTACAGTGTCACTACCGATGTTACAGTGTCACTACCGATGTTACAGTGTCACTATCGATGTTACAGTGTCACTATCGATGTTACAGTGTCACTATTGATGTTACAGTGTCACTATCGATGTTACAGTGTCACTACCGATGTTACAGTGTCACTACCGATGTTACAGTGTCACTATCTATGTTACAGTGTCACTATCGATGTTACAGTGTCACTATCGATGTTACAGTGTCACTACCGATGTTACAGTGTCACTATCGATGTTACAGTGTCACTATCGATGTTACAGTGTCACTATCGATGTTACAGTGTCACTATCGATGTTACAGTGTCACTACCGATGTTACAGTGTCACTACCGATGTTACAGTGTCACTACCGATGTTACAGTGTCACTACCGATGTTACAGTGTCACTACCGATGTTACAGTGTCACTACCGATGTTACAGTGTCACTACCGATGTTACAGTGTCACTACCGATGTTACAGTGTCACTACCGATGTTACAGTGTCACTACCGATGTTACAGTGTCACTACCGATGTTACAGTGTCACTATCGATATTACAGTGTCACTACCGATATTACAGTGTCACTACCGATGTTACAGTGTCACTACCGATGTTACAGTGTCACTACCGATGTTACAGTGTCACTACCGATGTTACAGTGTCACTACCGATGTTACAGTGTCACTACCGATGTTACAGTGTCACTATCGATATTACAGTGTCACTATCGATATTACAGTGTCACTATCGATGTTACAGTGTCACTACCGATGTTACAGTGTCACTACCGATGTTACAGTGTCACTACCGATGTTACAGTGTCACTACCGATGTTACAGTGTCACTATCTATGTTACAGTGTCACTACCGATGTTACAGTGTCACTATCTATGTTACAGTGTCACTACCGATGTTACAGTGTCACTATCTATGTTACAGTGTCACTACCGATGTTACAGTGTCACTACCGATGTTACAGTGTCACTACCGATGTTACAGTGTCACTACCGATGTTACAGTGTCACTATCTATGTTACAGTGTCACTACCGATGTTACAGTGTCACTATCTATGTTACAGTGTCACTACCGATGTTACAGTGTCACTACCGATGTTACAGTGTCACTACCGATGTTACAGTGTCACTATCGATATTACTGTGTCACTATCTATGTTACAGTGTCACTATCTATGTTACAGTGTCACTACCGATGTTACAGTGTCACTACCGATGTTACAGTGTCACTACCGATGTTACAGTGTCACTATCTATGTTACAGTGTCACTACCGATGTTACAGTGTCACTATCTATGTTACAGTGTCACTACCGATGTTACAGTGTCACTACCGATGTTACAGTGTCACTATCGATATTACAGTGTCACTATCGATATTACAGTGTCACTATCTATGTTTCAGTGTCACTATCTATGTTTCAGTGTCACTATCTATGTTTCAGTGTCACTACCGATGTTTCAGTGTCACTACCGATGTTACAGTGTCACTACCGATGTTACAGTGTCACTACCGATGTTACAGTGTCACTACCGATGTTACAGTGTCACTACCGATGTTACAGTGTCACTACCGATGTTACAGTGTCACTACCGATGTTACAGTGTCACTACCGATGTTACAGTGTCACTACCGATGTTACAGTGTCACTACCGATGTTACAGTGTCACTACCGATGTTACAGTGTCACTACCGATGTTACAGTGTCACTACCGATGTTACAGTGTCACTATCTATGTTACAGTGTCACTACCGATGTTACAGTGTCACTATCTATGTTACAGTGTCACTACCGATGTTACAGTGTCACTACCGATGTTACAGTGTCACTACCGATGTTACAGTGTCACTACCGATGTTACAGTGTCACTACCGATGTTACAGTCTCACTACCGATGTTACAGTGTCACTACCGATGTTACAGTGTCACTACCGATGTTACAGTGTCACTATCTATGTTACAGTGTCACTACCGATGTTACAGTGTCACTATCTATGTTACAGTGTCACTATCTATGTTACAGTGTCACTACCGATGTTACAGTGTCACTACCGATGTTACAGTGTCACTACCGATGTTACAGTGTCACTACCGATGTTACAGTGTCACTACCGATGTTACAGTGTCACTATCTATGTTACAGTGTCACTATCTATGTTACAGTGTCACTATCTATGTTACAGTGTCACTATCTATGTTACAGTGTCACTACCGATGTTACAGTGTCACTATCTATGTTACAGTGTCACTACCGATGTTACAGTGTCACTACCGATGTTACAGTGTCACTACCGATGTTACAGTGTCACTACCGATGTTACAGTGTCACTACCGATGTTACTGTGTCACTATCTATGTTACAGTGTCACTACCGATGTTACAGTGTCACTACCGATGTTACAGTGTCACTACCGATGTTACAGTGTCACTATCTATGTTACAGTGTCACTACCGATGTTACAGTGTCACTATCTATGTTACAGTGTCACTACCGATGTTACAGTGTCACTACCGATGTTACAGTGTCACTACCGATGTTACAGTGTCACTACCGATGTTACAGTGTCACTATCTATGTTTCAGTGTCACTATCTATGTTTCAGTGTCACTATCTATGTTTCAGTGTCACTATCTATGTTTCAGTGTCACTATCTATGTTTCAGTGTCACTACCGATGTTTCAGTGTCACTACCGATGTTTCAGTGTCACTACCGATGTTACAGTGTCACTACCGATGTTACAGTGTCACTACCGATGTTACAGTGTCACTATCGATATTACAGTGTCACTATCTATGTTACAGTGTCACTACCGATGTTACAGTGTCTCTACCGATGTTACAGTGTCACTACCGATGTTACAGTGTCACTATCGATGTTACAGTGTCACTACCTATATTACAGTGTCACTACAAATTTAATATGTCCTCCATAACTTCCTGTATCTTTATCTCCAATTCAACTCCCAAGTTTTTCTTTTCTTTGTTTGTTTCTTCTTTGAAGCGTGAGACTGAATTTCACAGTCATTTATTCGGCAGAGAATGTTAGAATGGAAATGAAAGAGAGTTACATCTCACTTCACATAGAGAATTCTCACAAGTAGTCACAAGGAGAAGGGATCACACTGAAGGTAACGTACGACCATCTGATGGTGATCATAGTGCAGCAAGTGCACAGTGCACACTATAGACAATCTCTCAATTCCAATCATCCCGTGCACCAATCATAGACTTGGTGCACGGGCTTCTCCACCAGTCAGAATTTTAGACTCATGGTGGATCACTCTCCCCCACTTGAGCTCTAGGAAACAATCTCGACCAGTAAGTACTGTGAGAATTGAGATCATCTTGGTAGCTCAGGATTCACCCGGATTGTTTCAACCTTTCAGCACCCACGCATGAACATGGTTGCTGTAGTAAGCCCTTATCCTTCCTCACCGAGTAAATGTTTCGGGGTTTCCTCTCAATATCAGGAAGAATAGGAATCTGACCATCAGACGAATTATCTTGTCCAAGTTCCTATTGAAGGACTCACTCGACAGAGGGTGCATTAACCAACTCACCTTGAGGTCATTTGAGTTGCATCGTTGCCGTGCTTGATATCTTCTGCAAACTTAGTGATCATTTTAGATTATCCCAGTATCAAAGTCGTTAATGTATATGGGGAATAACAGAGGTCCTAAAACTGATCCTTGAGGTACGTCACTGGTAACAGCAGGCCACTCAGACGGTGAGCCTTTGATGACGAATCTCTGCTGCCTATTCGACAGCCATGCCTCAATCTCGTCAGCCACCTTGCTGACGATACCAAGACTCACACTTGTCCTAGGCACCTAAGATGGCATGGTAAAACTCTACCAGCTTAGTGGGGCATGATCTGCCAGCTCTGAAACCATTTCGAGAACTAGTCGGCAGTGTATTCCGCTCCAAGTGGACTACAAGTTACAACTTAATGCACAGAGAGTGTTACAATGCACAGAGAGTGTTACAATGCACAGAGAGTGTTACTATGCACAGAGAGAGTGTTACAGTGCACAGAGAGTATTACTATGCACAGTGCATGTGCAATAACTGTTATTCTTTAACTTTTAATCAATGGGACACTGCAGTATACTTTTGTTTAAATTTATCTGACTAATACGTGACTGGCATTGATAAATATTATTATATCGGTAACGATATACTTATCGAGAGAACTATTACTTACCTGCCTGTTATTAACATGCATTTTGAATTAGTATTATAACAATAATTGCAATTCATATTTGGCTTTTGTTTCTGAAAATAAAATGAATATTTTTATGTGTTTGCTTGATTAATATATTGAGTGAATTTTGTACGCTGATATTCTGTACCGTTTCTTGAGAATTCATTAAATACTAATTATACAATTGGTTATATTTGTTAAAAATTAATGTGAGGTGCCTTTACAAATACTATAAAATTACTATCTCTCACTACAAAGTGATGTTAATCTACGGTGTCTGCTATCCACATTAGAGTTGCTTTGTATCTCGCACTACAAAGTGATGTTAGTCTACGGTGTCTGCTATCCACATTAGAGTTGCTTTGTATCTCGCACTACAAAGTGATGTTAGTCTACGGTGTCTGCTATCCACATTAGAGTTGCTTTGTATCTCGCACTACAAAGTGATGTTATTTGATATATTCACCTCTCCGTCACTTTATCAATATGGGAAATAGACTTTGCCTTTCTATTTTATGGAGCGTTATGTCACATGTCATTCTCTCGGTGCTTTATTTTCTTTATAGCAGCGTTCACATCAGCGTGACATCCCTGTGACTTGGTATGCGACGATTGGGATGAATAAATTCCGAGTAGAGAGAGGGATTTCGTGTTATTTGTTCATTCTCCTAATACTTTGATATAAATTGGCTGAACGATATCATTGTAATTTAAGGTTACGTATTTGCTACGTAATCAGCACAAAAGAATGCTTAATTGTATATCTAGGCTACATAATTAAGAGCCGTTTCCTGAAAAATGTGTAAATTTAATACATTTTTTCGAAAGTTTTTAAATGGATCATCTTGTCTGTCTTACCTTGTATAAATTACAATTTATTATTTTTCAACAACTTTATGTTGAAATAAATAACTTGCCTGCAGTTGTATATTTGTATACCGTTAGATATATTTTTATAATAACATTTACTAACCAGCCTATTCTCCCACAGAATGCGATTAATTGCCCCTGCCAAATAGTATAGCACAGCCTACTGGTCACTCTATACTCCTCTATCTGAAATTAATTCCTTTTTATGTGCCACTTCTCTCAGACAAGACTTAGGCAATTACTGCGAGTAGGGAGGAGTCTGCTAATTGAATAGACTGGTTAGAGTGTTGCACAGACAGGCTAGAGTGTTGCACAGACAGGCTAGAGTGTTGCACAGACAGGCTAGAGTGTTGCACAGACAGGCTAGAGTGTTGCACAGACAGGCTAGAGTGTTGCACAGACAGGCTAGAGTGTTGCACAGACAGGCTAGAATGTTGCACAGACAGGCTAGAATGTTGCACAGACAGGCTAGAATGTTGCACAGACAGGCTAGAATGTTGCACAGACAGGCTAGAGTGTTGCACAGACAGGCTAGAGTGTTGCACAGACAGGCTAGAGTGTTGCACAGACAGGCTAGAGTGTTGCACAGACAGGCTAGAGTGTTGCACAGACAGGCTAGAGTGTTGCACAGACAGGCTAGAGTGTTGCACAGACAGGCTAGAGTGTTGCACAGACAGGCTAGAGTGTTGCACAGACAGGCTAGAGTGTTGCACAGACAGGCTAGAGTGTTGCACAGACAGGCTAGAGTGTTGCACAGACAGGCTAGAGTGTTGCACAGACAGGCTAGAGTGTTGCACAGACAGGCTAGAGTGTTGCACAGACAGGCTAGAGTGTTGCACAGACAGGCTAGAGTGTTGCACAGACAGGCTAGAGTGTTGCACAGACAGGCTAGAGTGTTGCACAGACAGGCTAGAGTGTTGCACAGACAGGCTAGAGTGTTGCACAGACAGGCTAGAGTGTTGCACAGACAGGCTAGAGTGTTGCACAGACAGGCTAGAGTGTTGCACAGACAGGCTAGAGTGTTGCACAGACAGGCTAGAGTGTTGCACAGACAGGCTAGAGTGTTGCACAGACAGGCTAGAGTGTTGCACAGACAGGCTAGAGTGTTGCACAGACAGGCTAGAGTGTTGCACAGACAGGCTAGAGTGTTGCACAGACAAAACAGCCTGGCGGCTCGTAAAGTGTGGTGCCCGGCACCCCTATGGGGCCTGATTTGCTTATAGGAGGTGCCTAGGATTTTATTTACGTAAAAATATATGTTTATAAATTATGTAAATAAAAAATCGATTCATTTTAAATTCTCAAATGATAGTAACGAAATATAGTGTATCTTTTCAATCTATTTCAATGCAATACAATGCTCAGGGGGTGCCTGAGAAGAGCAAGGGGTGTGCGAGAAAAATACTTAGTGAACCACTGCAAAGAGTGTTACATTGTACCTGAATATTGTATCTAATGGGTGTATCTATAAACATTTTTTCTCCTTTTCACCACTATAGCCTCACTCAACAGTGCTATTACCCCTCTCAGTGTGATGGTAATTACCCAATTACCCGGCAATGTTACCTTTTGTTTGCTAATTACCTCACTCGTGTTGCTGCCTCTCATTGAGAAATTCAGATTGGGTGCCTTCCCAGTTATTGTACTGTTACACATTTACGATGATGTAAGGAAATGAGTTTTAAAAAAATTATTTTTAATTTGTATCCGTGATACCTGTAGGTATCACGGATACAAATTTTAACTGTCAGATAACTTACTCTAATCGTCCAGTTGTTTAATTATAAATTTCAGATAAAGTTTTTCAAAAGTAAACATTATTGCCTGCGCAGATTGCGCAAGGTTATGTTCTAAGCGGCAATCATTAATTTAGATTTACATCAGTGACTGAAATTAGTATACTGGTATCGATATCTCCTAGAGCTCTAATAGCTGTTACATTTAGTAGCTCAAAGTATTAAATGTGTTACTTCTCTCATCGCTTGCGTGCTTGGGGCCATTAGTTACAGTGCAAGCTCTTCAAAGCTGTGAAATATCGCTTCTCTCTACTTTATTTTCCACCAGTCAAGTGTGGTGCAGTTGTAATTGTTTCTCTGTTTTATTTAGTAATGAGAAATGCAATGATGAGGTATACCTTCATTTTAACATGTCCACTGCGAGGTGGTACAAATGTAGGTATATTGCACGGTGCATGCCTTTCTATATTGAAAAAAACTAGATATTTAACCCCCCCCCCTTCCCTGCCAGTTCATTGAACAATCATAAATTGTGCAGCACAACACACTAGCTGATACAACAAACTACATGATAGCTATTTATTTTGAGGTTTTCAAAGTGATCTTCATATGTTTATATATAAATTAAGATTATTTTGAAACTCTCAACATAAATAGCCGTTATGTAGTATGTTACATCCGCTAGTTTGTTGCACTGCACACTTTATGATTGTTTAATGACCTGACAAGGGGATTCGGGGGCCTGCACGCCCCCCTCTTCACACATGTTAATTTTATATGTCATATTAAAAATGTAGGTATTACCGCACGCTCGGTATTAGGAGGTTAAAGTGGTTTAAAAACGCGCAACGCATTCTCGAGATTGAGCAAATCGGCAAATTGCGCAAACATGGCCACTGTATCACCCTCTCAGGACCAACCCTAGTCCAGGTGTTTAAAATAAGTAGCTACAAAATTCAACCCTTACCTCAATAGGAATTTAATAACAACCACTGGGAATGGGAGAAAGAAATTCCTAAAAAATTCCTGAAATAGTTCCAGAAAAACCTGAACAGGAATTTACAACGGAATATATTCGGGAGAAATAACTAGCAGGAATATTATTTTATCAATTTGATTATATGCTTTTAATGTAAATAATAATATAATATAAGGATATTTAATTATTATTTAACTCTTACTTATTTTAATTGTTATCCAGGATACCTACAGGTAACGTGGATTTTATTTTAAACAAAATAAGTATCCATGATACCTACAGGTAACGTGGATTTTATTTTAAATAAAATAAGTATCCATGATACCTACAGGTAACGTGGATTTTATTTTAAATAAAATAAGTATCCATGATACCTACAGGTAACGTGGATTTTATTTTAAATAAAATAAGTATCCATGATACCTACAGGTAACGTGGATTTTATTTTAAATAAAATAAGTATCCATGATACCTACAGGTAACGTGGATTTTATTTTAAATAAAATAAGTATCCAAGATACCTACAGGTAACGTGGATTTTATTTTAAATAAAATAAGTATCCAAGATACCTACAGGTATCGTGGATTTTATTTTAAATAAAATAAGTATCCAAGATACCTGCTGGCATCATGGATGCCTATTTAATGGAAAGTTAATTAATGATTATATATATTTTTTTCTTATATAATCGAAGATGTGTAACTTCCCTACATGTTATTATTATTAATTGTAACATATCATATTAGTATAGTATTATATTATTAATTTTAATTCATTGACTTTTATTATTCATTTTACAAGTCAACTGTCTTTATTTTATTTTTCATAATCATTCATTTGCTCCTGATATTTGTTGTGATGGATGAAGTCTGTGCATCTCGCCGAGAAGTATACGCTACTTTTCTAAAAGTCCTGCATAAAATATTTCCACTGCTGATGTTAATTTAAGGCAATGTTTAATTAAATAAAGATGTACACAGTTTTCCTTTCTTGCTCTAACTGCTAAGGTAATTTAGTAAGGGAATAGAAGCAAATGGCAACCATGGGACAGTTTCCATGTATTCTTTTATTTGATCAAGTAACGTAGCTACAATTCGCCTGGTATAATGGACAGAGAAATGAAATGATGTTATGTAACTCCCTTGACAATAAACAACTTATTTTGTAAATTTGTTAGAAATGTGTTGCTGAGTAGTCCACCCATGTGGCTGAGTAGTCCACCCATGTGGCTGAGTAGTCCACCCATGTGGCTGAGTAGTCCACCCATGTGGCTGAGTAGTCCACCCATGTGGCTGAGTAGTCCACCCATGTGGCTGAGTAATCCACCCATGTGGCTGAGTAGTCCACCCATGTGGCTGAGTTGTCCACCCATGTGGCTGAGTAGTTCACCCATGTGGCTGAGTAGTTCACCCATGTGGCTGAGTAGTTCACCCATGTGGCTGAGTAGTTCACCCATGTGGCTGAGTAGTCCACCCATGTGGCTGAGTAGTCCACCCATGTGGCTGAGTAGTCCACCCATGTGGCTGAGTAGTTCACCCATGTGGCTGAGTAGTTCACCCATGTGGCTGAGTAGTCCACCCATGTGGCTGAGTAGTCCACCCATGTGGCTGAGTAGTCCACCCATGTGGCTGAGTAGTTCACCCATGTGGCTGAGTAGTCCACCCATGTGGCTGAGTAGTCCACCCATGTGGCTGAGTAGTCCACCCATGTGGCTGAGTAGTCCACCCATGTGGCTGAGTAGTCCACCCATGTGGCTGAGTAGTTCACCCATGTGGCTGAGTAGTTCACCCATGTGGCTGAGTAGTTCACCCATGTGGCTGAGTAGTTCACCCATGTGGCTGAGTAGTCCACCCATGTGGCTGAGTAGTTCACCCATATGGCTGAGTAGTTCACCCATGTGGCTGAGTAGTCCACCCATGTGGCTGAGTAGTTCACCCATGTGGCTGAGTAGTTCACCCATGTGGCTGAGTAGTTCACCCATGTGGCTGAGTAGTTCACCCATGTGGCTGAGTAGTTCACCCATGTGGCTGAGTAGTTCACCCATGTGGCTGAGTAGTTCACCCATGTGGCTGAGTAGTCCACCCATGTGGCTGAGTAGTCCACCCATGTGGCTGAGTAGTCCACCCATGTGGCTGAGTAGTCCACCCATGTGGCTGAGTAGTCCACCCATGTGGCTGAGTAGTTCACCCATGTGGCTGAGTAGTTCACCCATGTGGCTGAGTAGTCCACCCATGTGGCTGAGTAGTCCACCCATGTGGCTGAGTAGTCCACCCATGTGGCTGAGTAGTTCACCCATGTGGCTGAGTAGTCCACCCATGTGGCTGAGTAGTCCACCCATGTGGCTGAGTAGTCCACCCATGTGGCTGAGTAGTCCACCCATGTGGCTGAGTAGTTCACCCATGTGGCTGAGTAGTTCACCCATGTGGCTGAGTAGTTCACCCATGTGGCTGAGTAGTTCACCCATGTGGCTGAGTAGTTCACCCAGGTGGCTGAGTAGTTCACCCATGTGGCTGAGTAGTTCACCCATATGGCTGAGTAGTTCACCCATGTGGCTGAGTAGTTCACCCATATGGCTGAGTAGTTCACCCATGTGGCTGAGTAGTTCACCCATGTGGCTGAGTAGTCCACCCATGTGGCTGAGTAGTTCACCCATGTGGCTGAGTAGTCCACCCATGTGGCTGAGTAGTCCACCCATGTGGCTGAGTAGTCCACCCATGTGGCTGAGTAGTTCACCCATGTGGCTGAGTAGTTCACCCATGTGGCTGAGTAGTTCACCCATGTGGCTGAGTAGTTCACCCATGTGGCTGAGTAGTCCACCCATGTGGCTGAGTAGTCCACCCATGTGGCTGAGTAGTCCACCCATGTGGCTGAGTAGTCCACCCATGTGGCTGAGTAGTCCACCCATGTGGCTGAGTAGTCCACCCATGTGGCTGAGTAGTCCACCCATGTGGCTGAGTAGTCCACCCATGTGGCTGAGTAGTCCACCCATGTGGCTGAGTAGTCCACCCATGTGGATGAGTAGTCCACCCATGTGGCTGAGTAGTCCACCCATGTGGATGAGTAGTCCACCCATGTGGCTGAGTAGTCCACCCATGTGGATGAGTAGTCCACCCATGTGGCTGAGTAGTCCACCCATGTGGCTATGTAAATTCCATCTGTGAGTGCAGCCATCGGTGTTCTGCTGTATCTCACGAAGTAGCTTTTATGCATCCATGAGCTTGTTACAAACGGTGGTAGGTGACTTTGTTCATGGAGCCACTTTTCTCTCTGACTACTTCTTCCAGTCCCTTTTACTTAATTTCCTTTTGACGTCAGCAATATGGCCTTTGGTTCCGAAGCAGACGCTAATCCCTAATAAAATAATTGAATTCAGGCTCGAGTAGCCACATTATTGTCTGAACTTCGTTAATAGACAGTGATTAAGTTAACTAGCGGATTGCAGCGACATTGCTGCTGATTAAAACTTTCATGCATATTGTAATATTCCTTTTCTCTTGTTATTCGTTGTATTTTAGACGAATGAACTTTCACAAGTACTAATTACTTAAAACATTTTATTATACAGTATGTGCCAATATTTGAATAAGGTTTACTGTCCCTTCAAACCAACTAGGTACTAAAATTTAATACATTAATTGTTTGTACATATTTTCATCGTTAAATTGAATATTAACATTATTTATTTACTTTTCAGGTATGTTTTGGTACAGAGCTTCTACGTTCACGTGAGTCTTTTATAAGTTCACGTTAGTATTTCTTCACATATATAAAAGAACTGTTTTGATGTTACGGATTCAAAAAGAGAATATTGTCCCACCTTAACTTTCTCTCACTCCCACCATAACTTTCTCTCACTCCCACCATAACTTTCTCTCACTCCCACCATAACTTTCTCCCACTCCCACCATAACTTTCTCTCACTCCCACCATAACTTTCTCCCACTCCCACCTTAACTTTCTCTCACTCCCACCTTAACTTTCTCTCACTCCCACAATAACTTTCTCTCACTCCCACCTTAACTTTCTCCCACTCCCACCATAACTTTCTCTCACTCCCACCATAACTTTCTCCCACTCCCACCTTAACTTTCTCTCACTTCCACCTTAACTTTCTCTCACTCCCACCATAACTTTCTCTCACTCCCACCTTAACTTTCTCTCACTCCCACCTTAACTTTCTCTCACTCCCACCTTAACTTTCTCCCACTCCCACCATAACTTTCTCTCACTCCCATCTTAACTTTCTCCCACTCCCACCATAACTTTCTCTCACTCCCACCATAACTTTCTCTCACTCCCACCTTAACTTTCTCTCACTCCCACCTTAACTTTCTCTCACTCCCACCTTAACTTTCTCTCACTCCCACCTTAACTTTCTCTCACTCCCACCATAACTTTCTCTCACTCCCACCTTAACTTTCTCCCACTCCCACCATAACTTTCTCTCACTCCCACCTTAACTTTCTCTCACTCCCACCATAACTTTCTCCCACTCCCACCATAACTTTCTCCCACTCCCACCATAACTTTCTCCCACTCCCACCATAACTTTCTCCCACTCCCACCATAACTTTCTCCCACTCCCACCATAACTTTCTCGCACTCCCACCATAACTTTCTCTCACTCCCACCATAACTTTCTCGCACTCCCACCATAACTTTCTCTCACTCCCACCATAACTTTCTCTCACTCCCACCATAACTTTCTCTCACTCCCACCATAACTTTCTCCCACTCCCACCATAACTTTCTCCCACTCCCACCATAACTTTCTCGCACTCCCACCATAACTTTCTCGCACTCCCACCATAACTTTCTCTCACTCCCACCATAACTTTCTCTCACTCCCACCATAACTTTCTCTCACTCCCACCATAACTTTCTCTCACTCCCACCATAACTTTCTCTCACTCCCACCATAACTTTCTCTCACTCCCACCATAACTTTCTCCCACTCCCACCATAACTTTCTCCCACTCCCACCATAACTTTCTCGCACTCCCACCATAACTTTCTCGCACTCCCACCATAACTTTCTCGCACTCCCACCATAACTTTCTGTCACTCCCACCATAACTTTCTCTCACTCCCACCATAACTTTCTCGCTGTGTATATGTTTAAGGTAGACACCAAGAAGTATCACACTCCAATTATAATTACCAGGGGGTGAATACGAGATGCCTATTTTAGAATACGATTACTATTACCCTGAGTAACAGTGTAGGTATTTTTATATCACAGGTAATAAGATACTATTGATCGTTACCAAATCTTCAGATTCTTCTCATCTCGATACCAGTAACTAAATACCATTTTTTCGACTTGTATTGCCAGATACCAGTAAATTTACATTATTTACATGAAACTAATTCATGTATTTTCTTTCATTATAGGGTGGGTAACAAAAATGTTGCCACTTTTAAATATTCAAAATATTTAACTGCATAATATATATCTGGTCTCATTTTGCTTGTTAATTCATGTACTTTTAACTGGTACAAATTACAATCTTACTTCAATCTAATAAGTTTTTGAACAGGCACACAAAATATGAGTGTCTCTTTTTAGTTATTGCGCGCAGTAAATTCCCAATATTTAATAAGAATGAGCTTTTCTTCTCATATTGCCGTATCACTGCATATTAAAGGTTGTGTTTCCTTATTTAATTCATCACACGCAGAAGGGAAATCTTTATTATTCCACCCTTAATGAAACTGACTAAAGAGGAGCGAAAATTCACAGTGGCAACTTTCAACAATGTTGAATGCGTCGTTAGATTTATTCAACTTCATTTCCAAGAGAGAACTGTAGTAGAAAATACAGTTAAAAAACTGTTATTCTATTTTCTGCCCATGGGACAAATTATGGAAATCGAAGAGAATAAACTTTTCAACACGACGGCACAGAACAAATTTATCGCAGTCTACTGTACGTCGTTGCAAACCACAAATACGTTAGAAACTGCTGTTAAGAGATAGCGAACAAAGAGGCGAACATTTTACGATGGTTTCTTGAAAATCGTGAAATATTTTTTGGTACGCCTGTTGTTTCAGCCAAAGCAGCTTTGAATGAATGGCACAGTAAATCGTTAAAATAACAGAACATATTCCCTCGTACAGAGCCGCCTACAAATTCTCTCCAAAAAGTTTCAGTTCGGTTAGACTGAAGCCCGCTGTTTTTAACGCAGCGAAAAAAAAGTTCGTCTTTCGATGTCTCAGCGATAATTTTTTTCAATGTCATTTTTCATTCAGCGATAAAAAACGCAAGTGTGAACACATTTTAAGAGGAGCTTTTTTCCCGCGGTGTCAAAAAAAAAAACGTCAAGCATGCTGGCTAGTCTTATCACCGGACCAACTTTTTATGAAGGGAACTTAAATGACAATAAATACCTCGATATGCTGAATAAGGAAATAATTCCACAGTTGATAGATTATTAGGGGAATAGGTTAGACATTTTGTGGTGGATGCAGTACGGAGCTCCGTGCCAAAGAGATAATCGGGTGATAACATGTTAATTTTTTTAAATTGTGGAGTAGGCCTGGTCACAGACGAGATCTAATTCCGTGAGGTTTCTTTTCGGGTTTATATAAAAAATTAAGTTTATGAAAAAAACCTTCCACCTGGTCTGAACGATTTGCAGGATCGAATTATTCGAACTTAACCAATCCAGAAATTATTAGAAACTGATGTGAGGTACGTAGTCTAAAAATTTGGGACATGAAACCTAGATTTTTTTTCAGCAAAAAAGTAAAAAAAATATTTTCACCAATTCGATGGTTAATTATCAAAAAGTTAAAACTCTATTAAACAATTTTATATTTTTTCTATTTATATTTTTCAACGCTCTTTACGTATACTTTAATATTGAAGTAATAAATGGAAAATATCACCAAATTGGGAAATATCCCATATATGTATATTTAGATTTTAGAGACGTCCCCACTACTACATAGTCTTTTTTGACCCACATCGTACTTCGTTACTGTATACAGTTATAGGGTCACGCAGGTAAATTGCGGCCCTATAAACGTTCCGCGTTGTATATGGGTAAATTGCCCGTACACACTCCAACTCTATATGTGTATATTCAAAATAAATTCTGCCTATAGAATAATATGAATATCAGTTTCATATACTTTCATTTACACATCAAGGGAGTATTTTGAAAGTAAAAATTAGGTGTAATTAGAAAAATAATTGATGCTACCTAACACAAGATTTAAAACTTTACTATATACATTTCTTTTGTACCATAACACACATAATAGGTAAGTTACGAATTATCACATCTTCGGTCATATAAGAAAAATCAATATAATAATAATTATTATTTGATTTTATTGGTATCCATGATACCTGAAATTTAAATTAACTAACTATTATTATTGTATCGTTTTTTCATATAGACCGAAAATGTGAAAAAAAAATCAATTTTTAATTTAGTTACTATGTTTTAACGTTAGGTTGGTTAAACAATATATACTTTATTATTTATGTTTTAACGTTTGTCAGAGCCAATCTCAATGCCTCGATGACGCCTCTTGTTCAGTTTTTATTCAGAGTCTGTAGAGAGAGGTTGTGTGTGTGTGTCTGTGTTGCTCATTAGGAATTAGCTACGTGCTTGCTTATCAAATAATAATCTAGGCCTAAGTTACGTATTCATGTACACCATATTCACTGCTGAGTTCGTAGAAAATACTAAGTGTTACAACTATTTAGTTAATCACCTATCGAACTTTCAGTACCATGTGTACGAAATTGCGTAACGGTCGGAATAAGGTAACTTACCCCTATCGAAATTAAGTATATAAACTTTAACCAAATTTAATATTGTTTACTAAAAATCCATCTCCTTTAAATAAAGTTTGAAGTATCTACTATTGCCTACTTTATATACCAAGGTAGTTTTAAAAATATTTCAGTGAAAAAAACTTCCAAGTTATTGGACGGCTCCTCAATTTAAATTCTTATTATTATATCTTTTCTTCTGATCGAAAATATGAAAGTCCGATAACTCAGTAGTTACCCACCCTACTGCAATGGAAGATCTAGTTGTTTTGGCTAATTAATAGCTACTTGAATGTCAGACACTTTCCGTACTCGGAATGTGGGGAAACCTATTTGACATCTTATGAACTCTTCATTTAGCATCTATATTTCGAATAGGGTCACGCAGGTAAATTGCGGTCATTTAATTTTTAACTGCGGCCCTCTCAAGAGAGTCTCTAAAACATTCTGAACCGAAATTACATTAAAATGTTGCATAGCTACCTAAAGAAGCGCAGTGTACGCTATTATTTATTAATTTAAGTTTTTAACGAGTGTTTTGAAGCTACGATGTTTCTGTTGTTAGAGGCCGCAGTTAGTTAGTGTGACGCAATTTACCTGCTTGATCCTACTGTAGTCCTTAACTGAGTAGAGAAGGATCACTTAGGTAAATTGTGATCCTTTAACTTCAGCAACTTTCCTCTCTAGAGTCAGTCTTTAAAGCTCCTGAACTGAATTGCTATTGAAATGTTGCTATCAATAGAAGCGCTTTTTATAATTTATTTATTTTTAAGTCTTTTGACGTTATTTTCCATTAGTGTGTCTGTGGTTTGATGCCTATGCTAGTTTGTGTACCGCAATTTAGCTACTTCTCCCTACTGTTACGTTATCATAGGGTGAAGGGGGTATATTGCGGTAGGTAAGCTCCCAACTAGGTAAAGTCAAACTTTGGGATTCTGGCTATCTACTTTAACTATATCGTGTATGACAGAAGTTGTAAGAAAGAGCAGTTAAAGCACACTGAAATTATTGACTAATTTATTCTTCAAATGTACAAACTGGTGAAGTTATAGCTACAGAGTAATGTGGTTAGAAAGTAGGTAGGTAGGTAGACTAAGGTAGTTATTATCAAAAAAGACTACTATTTTCTCCGTCTGAGAATATTAGTATTGGTTAGTAGGTAATTTAATCCCCCCCCCCACCCACCCAGGCAGCTTCAAATTTCCCCACAGGAGGAAATTTCCCCCAATTTAGGAACCACTGACCTATAAACTCCACTGCCTAGGTTACAGTATGCAAATTGCGTCACACTAACTAACTACTAAATTACTAATGAGCGTCATGGCTTCAAAACGTTCATTAAATCAATTATAGCAAGTATTGTGGTACTTTTGATATGCAACATTTCAATATGAAACATTTCAATATGAAATCAATTCAGTCGGTTTTGAAGACTTTACTTGATAGGGCTGCAATTAATAATTAAAAGTCCGCAATTTACCATCTGTGACCCTATTGCTACCATACACTGTTAGCGTATATAACTCAATTTACAATTCTATGTACCTATATTCAATGACAATTTAAACAGCTAAATTTGTTATTGAGTGTTGGGTAAGTTCCGAGTTATCGCACAATTCCACATTTTCGATCAAAAGAAAAAATATCATTAAATATGTTATTTAACTCGTTCTATTTTTTTTTGAAACAATGAGTTAGAAAGATAAATTATAATTTAAAATATTATTTTCTGAAGTTTCGTTTAAAATCCATTAATTGTATAGATAAAACAGTAGACTATGTATTTTGAAGATTATTTTGACGATTATTATTGTTTATTCCACTCGGTAAATAAGTCCTGTCCGGTATTGCATACATTCCCCAACTTGATTGAAAAAATTAGCATCAATTTTGAATAAAATTACCATTTCGACTGATAAGATTTGCAAGCAGTGAAAGAGACTGAGGTTTCCATATCATGTGGATTATTTAAACTCCTTTTTTCCTGATGATGTAGAGACATTTGAAACCTGCAAAAATCTTCAAGTTTAAGTGCCCTCGATAATTACCCAACTTGTTACCTTTCTTTCCAAGCGATGGGAATAATCCTGTTTTGCAAAAAAGTTTTACAAATGATGGAAATGAATATAAATATTTCTATTAACACCCCCCCCCCCCCCCCAAAGTGAGAATGGAACGTTTTGAATATCAAGAAATAATTGTATATATTCTGGCCATTATTTTGCTTTGATAATAGATAGTATCTACGAACTCTTTCTGAGATATTAGCTACAGTATTTTTTATATTAACTAAGATAGGGTAAGCTCCTAATTATTGGGCAATTTCACATTTTCGGACACGGGAAAAATACAATAATTATTATTAATTTTTTATTTGTATCCATGATACCTGCAGGTGTCATGGATACACATTTAATAACAGTTGAATAATTATTATTTTATATTTTTCACCCGTGTTCGAAAATGTGGATTTGTCTAATAAATCGGAACATGCCATATTAATCATATGGTTCTATTTTCCTATTTTATTTAGTGATAGCATATTTAATTTCATAATTATTCCGTTAATTAATTTACGTTGTGTAGTCTCTATCCCGTAAATCTGATATTGTTGTCACTTTTGCAGAAAGAAATGTGATTAAGTCTGCAGTTTGAGAAATAATGTCAGTAGTGTGTTCTAAAGCGCCAAAGTTCGACCATTACACACCCTTCTACGACACTTCAAACTGTCTCAAGTAGCCACTGAGTGTCCCCCATCCCTCTCCCAATGGGCGCTACGGCCTCCGCCCTCCACCCCGAAAGTGATGTCCTCAAGCTCCCGAAAGAGGACTTCTCCCTGCCTCACGATTTCTTCCTTTCGGTGGCTAAGTCAGACCCCGCTAATGAGGCAGTGTCGTACTACTTCTATCCCGCCATACATAAACTACCTAATGAAATCCTTCTGGAAATATTCTCCTACCTGACTGCACCGGAAGTGTGCCGCCATGTCGTACCTGTGTGCAAGAAATGGCGCGATTTGGGCCATGATATGTCGCTCTGGAAAAGTTTGAAACTAGGTAACGGTTGGTCTGCCACCAAATGCTTCGATGGAACTCGTATTCAGAATTTGGTTAAAAAGTCTCCCCTGTTGAAAGTCTTCGAATACCATTCTTCCAAGCACATCAATAGAATCATACTAAACTTGTCGATATACTGTCCTAAATTGGAAGTGCTGGAGTTACAGTGCAAGGCTTTGTCGCTAAAAACCGTCGAGAAGCTCGCCATTGGATGTCAAAACATCAGACAGATCAGTTTCCACAAAATAGACGGAGATGATCACACTAACTACCTACCCCTCGCTAACCTGAAACACCTAAAGGCACTAGAGTTCTCCTTCTGTCACTGGGCAGACGATAACTTCATCACGGCTATGTCTAAAAATTGTGCTAATCTGCAGTATCTAAATCTACATAAACTACCTTTTGTGTCAGATAAATCCGTTTCTATTCTACTCTCACAGTGTAAGAAGTCTCTCAAGACACTGATGTTGTGCTTAGGTGCTGTAGCTATAACGGATAATGTCTTCAACGAAATAGCTCAGTGCACTCTACTCGAAAAGCTTACCTGTGTCCCTAGTTACCTGGTCACTGACGCATCTTTCGTCCAGATTGAGAACTTGCAAGAACTAGTTTCCATAAGTTTCTGCAGGCTTTGGATGATATCAGCTGTAGGCTGCAGATCAGTCTTCAACAAACCATGCTGGAACAAGTTGAAAGATGCTGATTTCGTTTACTCAGACTGTATTGACGACATCGCATTAGAAAACTTAGCTCGAAATGCACCGAACCTTCAAACACTTCTACTGGAACGCTGTCTCTACATCACTGACCAGGGTATTAACGGTGTCTTAACCCACTGTAAGAATCTAGCATACTTAAATCTAGAAAGGATGCACAGTCTCAAAGGATCTTTCCTCCTGCACATCCACAAGAAGCTTCCTAACCTGGTTGTCCTACGGGTTGACCACTGTGACAACATTGACCAGGTACTACTAGGGTCTCTGAGCAGGGCCAGGTCTCGCCTAAACATCTTCACTGAAGAGAGCACAGTGTACTCGGAGATGGAGACTTCTCTGATGGAGTACCCTGCAACACACCAAGCAAGGTTCCAAGTGAAGTTCCAGGATTTGAATGTTAAGAAAGAGTATCCTGTTGAACTATCCGCTCTTGTTTCCAGAAGGAATATATCTTGATATGTATATAATTAATTTGGTACTATTTATTTATATGGCTTGATTATTTATCACTTTTCTGTTTTTTTTCCACTATTTTTGTGTTTCAAAAGATTGTTCATTATAGATTAAATGTAAACCATTTGTTTTCTTTACTCCTATTATTTAGGTATTTTATTTATATTAATTGTTTAATTACCATTTTAGTTGAAGTTAAGAAGTTTCCCACTATAATATAAATTTTAATTAATCGAACTATTTTATTCCCAACATTTCTTTTCTTGACTGAATTCAGGCAGTAGCTTTTCTACATCCCTATTCTTTTTTGATAATGTTGATTGCTGGCTTTGTTCATTTAGCCAATTTCCTGTTTTGACTTCTCCTTCAAAGTCTCTTGTATATAAGGTAATTATATTCTATTTATTTTGTAAACTGTAGTCTCGAGTCTAGACAATACTAACAATAAATTTTAGGTCACTTTTTATCTTGGATCTACTTAACTTGTCACTGCCTGGTGGTATGTGATTGTGTTGAAGGAGGTTATAGGAAAACTCGGTCACAGTTTAAAACAATAGAACAATAATAGAAAAAGTTTAAATTACGAGTACTGAAATGTGTAGTTTATTTATTAAAAGCGGATAACACCATTTACCGTTTTAAAATGCTACTTATTATTAGTTATTTTGACATGTTTTGATATTTATTTGAGTGTAAATTCGGTCTCTGAACTTTCGGTCTCAGGTATTAAACAGTCATGGAGTGTGCAGTACAACAAACTAGCGGATTCAGCAAACTACATAACGTCCATTTATAATTCAGAGACCGAAATTTTCAGGACACCGTTCAAGGAGTAGCTTTTTTGCATTCATGAGCATTGTCACAGACTGATGATAGGAGCTTGACTTTGTTCACGGAGCCAGTTACCTTGCTGACTGCTTTTTAATACTTAAAAGTCCCTTGTATTTAATACTTCAGTTAATAAATATATTCCAATATTTTACCCTTTAGCGTCCAGCGGGTCACTGATGAAACAATAGAAATATACATGTCTAATTTCTTGTTACTTGATATTTCGAATAACTTTTGCAATTAATTACCTACCTAAGACTCTATTCTCGATGAAATGTACAATGGTATACAAAAATAGTTGCTAACTTTCTTCTGAAAAATTCATTTGCATTCAGGCTACGGCACGTAGTTATTGACTTGTGCTAATTTTCAACATTCTGTAAAATATAAATGGTTAGGTTTTGAATAGAAAGTACTATCCATTTCCCGTCACTTAGTCAATTAGAAAGATTGGATAAGTTGCCTCGGTGAAAAAATTATATCATATCCACTCGAAGCATGATTGAAAAGAAAATTATAATAATAACAGTAAAAAAATTTCTTTAACTGTTTTTTTTATTATCGAACTATTACACAACTCACCTATCAAACTGTTACTCAACTCACCTATCAAACTATTACACAACTCACCTATCAAACTATCACACAACTCACCTATCAAACTATTACACAACTCACCTATCAAACTGTTACACAACTCACCTATCAAACTGTTACACAACTCACCTATCAAACTATTACTCAACTCACCTATCAAACTATTACTCAACTCACCTATCAAACTATTACACAACTCACCTATCAAACTGTTACACAACTCACCTATCAAACTGTTACACAACTCACCTATCAAACTGTTACACAACTCACCTATCAAACTGTTACTCAACTCACCTATCAAACTATTACACAACTCACCTATCAAACTATTACACAACTCACCTATCAAACTGTTACACAACTCACCTATCAAACTGTTACACAACTCACCTATCAAACTGTTACACAACTCACCTATCAAACTGTTACACAACTCACCTATCAAACTGTTACACAACTCACCTATCAAACTGTTACACAACTCACCTATCAAACTGTTACACAACTCACCTATCAAACTGTTACACAACTCACCTATCAAACTGTTACACAACTCACCTATCAAACTGTTACACAACTCACCTATCAAACTATCACACAACTCACCTATCACTCTCTGCAATACCAAAGTGTTTTCCCAGTGAGATAGTTTCACCATCAGATCTATTTCCGAAACTTCTTTCTTTTTTAGCTCGTAAATCTATGGAAATTGGAGAGACAAACTCGATCATCTTATCATCGCCCAGAACAGGCTATAAATTTGCCTGCAGATCTTACCCCATATGCTGGTGTTTAGGGTATTTTGCACTATTTACCCCATATGCTGGTGTTTAGGGTATTTTGCACTATTTACCCCATATGCTGGTGTTTAGGGTATTTTGCACTATTTACCCCATATGCTGGTGTTTAGGGTATTTGCACTATTTACCCCATATGCTGGTGTTTAGGGTATTTTGCACTATTTACCCCATATGCTGGTGTTTAGGGTATTTTGCACTATTTACCCCATATGCTGGTGTTTAGGGTATTTTGCACTATTTACCCCATATGCTGGTGTTTAGGGTATTTTGCACTATTTACCCCATATTGTTCTGTAAGTTAGGGTAGCTAACTAAAGTAACACCTAGATGTTGTTCTATCCCTAGATGTTGTTCTATCCCTAGATGTTGTTCTATCTCCAGATGTTGTTCTATCTCCAGATGTTGTTCTATCCCTAGATGTTGTTCTATCCCCAGATGTTGTTCTATCCCTAGATGTTGTTCTATCCCCAGATGTTGTTCTATCCCCAGATGTTGTTCTATCCCCAGATGTTGTTCTATCCCTAGATGTTGTTCTATCCCTAGATGTTGTTCTATCCCTAGATGTTGTTCTATCCCTAGATGTTGTTCTATCCCCAGATGTTGTTCTATCCCCAGATGTTGTTCTATCCCTAGATGTTGTTCTATCCCTAGATGTTGTCCTATCCCCAGATGTTGTTCTATCCCCAGATGTTGTTCTATCCCTAGATGTTGTCCTATCCCTAGATGTTGTCCTATCCCCAGATGTTGTTCTATCCCCAGATGTTGTCCTATCCCTAGATGTTGTTCTATCCCTAGATGTTGTTCTATCCCTAGATGTTGTTCTATCCCTAGATGTTGTTCTATCCCCAGATGTTTTTCTATCCCTAGATGTTGTTCTATCCCCAGATGTTGTTCTATCCCCAGATGTTGTTCTATCCCTAGATGTTGTTCTATCCCCAGATGTTGTTCTATCCCCAGATGTTGTTCTATCCCTAGATGTTGTTCTATCCCTAGATGTTGTTCTATCCCTAGATGTTGTTCTATCCCCAGATGTTGTTCTATCCCTAGATGTTGTTCTATCCCTAGATGTTGTTCTATCCCTCTCTATCCATATTAACTCCTGTCATGGCTCTGAATAATTCATAGGAGACACCCTGTCGTTTTTATCCGTACAACCATAACGTACGCGAAAATATGTACCATATTTGCATAGTCATGTTAAAAGAGTCCTCCCATTTGCTTCAACCTATAAATATAAGTGGAGGGAAACATGTGGGGTGGGGTATACTCGATTGCCGATGGTTATCAAATTACCGTACGGAAGATTTCAAAATGACATCGGAAAATGAGAAAAAATGTACTGAATTATTTTATTTGCTCAAATGTAGGTGGTGGGGTTAGTTGAGAATTATCGGACGGTTCCACATTTTCGACCATATGAGAAATAAATATACAATAATTATCATCATTTAACTTTAATTTGAATCAATTTTTATGTGTATTTATATATTTCTATAACACACTGCAAGGAATAATTTAAGTCATTTACCAGTAAACAACTAAATCTGAGAACACGTACCATGTGTGGATTGTCAAGTTACACCGAACCCGTAATTTTTAACGGGAAAATACACTAGTCTAACCTGATATTACTCATCGCGATTTAATTTATTCATAAATTAAGTAATGTATATATAATTTATTCATTCGCTTGCCTCAAAATATTTGATCAGTTTGTATCTGTGATACAGTTTGTATCTGTGATACAGTTTGCTATGAACATTATAGTGAAGAAGCGGCGGCACCAAAATAATTAACACACCACAGGTATTATCAGGATAGATAATTAATTAATAGAATATCAGCTATATATAAAAAATATATGAAAAAATAAAATATGAAAAAATAAAACATGAATTATAAGATATCAATGAATAGAGTAAATATTATTTGATGACAAGAATTTTCATTATAAAATAAATATTAAAGCTAAATGAACTAGAGTCTAGACATTAAATAATGACTTTACTGTTCTAGTTCCAATTCGCCTCACACTTCACACTCACCACTTCACACTCACCTCTTCACACTCACCTCTTCACACTCACCACTTCACACTCACCACTTCACACTCACCACTTCACACTCACCACTTCACACTCACCACTTCACACTCACCACTTCACACTCACCACTTCACACTCACCACTTCACACTCACCGCTTCACACTCACCGCTTCACACTCACCTCTTCACACTCACCTCTTCACACTCACCTCTTCACACTCACCTCTTCACACTCACCTCTTCACACTCACCTCTTCACACTCACCACTTCACACTCACCACTTCACACTCACCTCTTCACACTCACCTCTTCACACTCACCATTTCACACTCACCTCTTCACACTCACCTCTTCACACTCACCTCTTCACACTCACCACTTCACACTCACCACTTCACACTCACCTCTTCACACTCACCTCTTCACACTCACCACTTCACACTCACCACTTCACACTCACCACTTCACACTCACCACTTCACACTCACCACTTCACACTCACCACTTCACACTCACCACTTCACACTCACCACTTCACACTCACCGCTTCACACTCACCGCTTCACACTCACCTCTTCACACTCACCTCTTCACACTCACCTCTTCACACTCACCTCTTCACACTCACCTCTTCACACTCACCTCTTCACACTCACCACTTCACACTCACCACTTCACACTCACCTCTTCACACTCACCTCTTCACACTCACCATTTCACACTCACCTCTTCACACTCACCTCTTCACACTCACCTCTTCACACTCACCACTTCACACTCACCACTTCACACTCACCACTTCACTGGCAGTGTAGTTTTACCATCTGTTTCACCATTTTCTCGCTGTAGTCTCATCTATTTCAGTTAGAGCAACTAAAACTTTCTACTCAGTAATTGCATTAACATAATGTACACATTTTGACGTCACTTTGATGTGTCATTTTGACGTCACTTTGATGTGTCATTTTGACGTCACTTTGATGTGTCATTTTGACGCCACATTGATGTGTCATTTTGACGCCACATTGATGTGTCATTTTGACGCCACATTGATGTGTCATTTTGACGCCACATTGATGTGTCATTTTGACGCCACATTGATGTGTCATTTTGACGCCACATTGATGTGTCATGCTGACGCCACATTGATGTGTCATTTTGACGTCACATTGATGTGTCATTTTGACGCCACTTTGATGTGTCATTTTGACGCCACATTGATGTGTCATTTTGACGCCACTTTGATGTGTCATTTTGACGTCACTTTGATGTGTCATTTTGACGCCACATTGATGTGTCATTTTGACGTCACATTGATGTGTCATTTTGACGTCACTTTGATGTTTGTCATTTTGACGTCACTTTGATGTGTCATTTTGACGTCACTTTGATGTGTCATTTTGACGTCACTTTGATGTGTCATTTTGACGCCACATTGATGTGTCATTTTGACGCCACATTGATGTGTCATTTTGACGCCACTTTGATGTGTCATTTTGACGCCACTTTGATGTGTCATTTTGACGCCACTTTGATGTGTCATTTTGACGCCACATTGATGTGTCATTTTGACGCCACTTTGATGTGTCATTTTGACGCCACTTTGATGTGTCATTTTGACGCCACATTGATGTGTCATTTTGACGCCACTTTGATGTATGTCATTAGACGCAAAATGTAAATCTCTTCGAAAAGAGACAAAGTCATACTTACAAGTGTGGTGCGATAGTTTGGCTATAAATAATATCCACTTTTTAATTATTTAAACGTTACGTTTGTTCTAACGTGTTACGTTTGTTCTAACGTGTAACGTTTGTTCTAACGTCTAACGTTTGTTCTAACGTGTAACGTTTGTTCTAACGTGTAACGTTTGTTCTAACGTGTAACGTTTGTTCTAACGTCTAACGTTTGTTCTAACGTCTAACGTTTGTTCTAATGTGTAACGTTTGTTCTAACGTCTAACGTTTGTTCTAACGTCTAACGTTTGTTCTAACGTCTAACGTTTGTTCTAACGTCTAACGTTTGTTCTAACGTGTAACGTTTGTTCTAAGCTTTCCCTAGTTATCAACAGGTTTCACATTTTGAATCATGAGAAGTAATATAATTTAACATTTTATCGGTATCCATGATACCTGTAGGTACCATGGATACCGATAAATAACTACATAAACTGTTAAATTCGGTTGGCTCGTAGGCTTCATTTACTATCACCTCTTCATTTTCCTCTTCCATCCGTGAGGAGTTCAGCCACCTGTGCTTGTGTGTTCTTTTCGTCACATTTCTTGGTAAGTAGTAGCTTTTATTCATACATGAGCACTGTGAGCGACTGTTGGTTTATCTCAGGTATTTTTCTGCCCTTTAATTGCAGTTTAAGTTTGTCTAAACTCTCCATTTCTCCACTGGTAACTAACTCTGTCCATAACTTAGTTCTTTTTATTGCTGTTCAGACCCAAAGTTATGCCGTGAAAAACTGAGATTCTGAGAACTTACTATAAGTACCTGTAATAGCTGGTAATTGGGGTAACTGAGTATCGGTAATTGAGGTAACCGAGTACCGGTAATAACAGGTAATTGAGGTAAATAAGTACCGGTAATAGCTGGTGATTGGGGTAACTGAGTACCGGTAGTAGCTGGTAATTGGAGTAACTGAGCACAGGTAATAGCTGGTAATTGGGGTAACTAAGTACCGGTAATAGCTGGTAATTGGGGTAACAAAGCACTTTTAGATCTGTAGTGAGTAATCTTTAAGTTAACTAGTGTACCTAACTGTTAAGATTAACGTGAAATAGGGCAAATTTCGAGTTATCGGACTGTTCCATATTTTCGGTCATAAGAAATAAAAATAAGTTTCAATTTCCCATCTACTGCACTTGCCCCATCTACTGCACTTGCCCCATCTACTGCACTTGCCCCATCTACTGCACTTGCCCCATCTACTGCACTTGCCCCATCTACTGCACTTGCCCCATCTACTGCACTTGTCCCATCTACTGCACTTGTCCCATCTACTGCACTTGTCCCATCTACTGCACTTGCCCCATCCAATGCACTTGTCCCATCCAATGCACTTGTCCCATCCAATGCACTTGTCCCATCCAATGCACTTGTCCCATCCAATGCACTTGTCCCATCCAATGCACTTGTCCCATCCAATGCACTTGTCCCATCTACTGCACTTGCCCCATCTACTGCACTTGCCCCATCTACTGCACTTGCCCCATCTACTGCACTTGCCCCATCTACTGCACTCGCCCCATCACTCATATCCCCATCCCCTTAGAGTGGGAGGCTAAGCCTATCAATGGGCTGTAATCCCCTCCAATCCCACTCTATTCCCTATAGAGTCTATACCCTGTGCCTAATATTTTAAAGGGAGGGGGGGTTATAGTAACACTCTATCCTATAATATTAGCAGTACTAAATAGAGGAAATATCGATTTTGTAGTAAACATCATTAATAATATATAAACTATTCTTATATTTTACCTGAAAAGTTAAAATACGTGAAATATATACATCAAGAGTTTAATTATATTTTTATCAAATTCGTTTTTAATATCATAACTTTATAATTGTTTACATAAATTTACCATTGGTATATTATTTTGACGTCTCTTTTTTAAACTGGAACCTCATGAGTTTTTCGGTCGATAATTTGACAGTGTCCGGTAACACAAATAAGTTCTATCTTTAGCTGTGTATTTATTTAATGTAGATGTACCTATTTATTCTTTATTTGTAGCTATAAAATGAATAGAATAATATTAGAATCTCTTTGGCTTTGTGGACACTTCACTGAAAAATTACAGGTATAACAAACACATAAAATAGAATTTCTTTATGTTTGATTGCATTGTGAGCTGTATTAACACCCACTTTCCGATTACTGAGAGTGTCTGTACTGTGACGCTACCCTCATTTCCAAACCAGTGGCTCTAACTATTTGAAGTCTGGGCTGTAATAGCGCTGTGGAGGTGTAAATTTTTGATGAGTCAGCAGAATTGGATGGTGTAATTTTCGTGATCTTTTAATGGGTTGAACTGCGACTAATTTAGGACCTTTTTAACTGAAAAATGGTGAGAGTTGATGTTATTTGTGAAATTGAAAGGGCATTGGATTGATTGGGAATCAGCCAGTATAGGGTAAGTTCCGAGTTATCGAACAGTTCCACATTTTCGATCATGTTAGAAGAAGTGAATGGTAATTATTTACCTCTTATTTCTTACCTGTAGGTATCGTGGATACCAATAATAAAAGTTAAATATTAATTCTATTTCTTTATTCTTATATGATCGGAAATGTGGAACCGTCCAATAACCTGAATATTACCCTAGAATGGCACCAAAATTTGAATTAATTTCTAATTCCTTTTCAAACCAGTTCTACAAATACTCAACTTATTTCAATTATTCTCAACCCCATCCCTTTAATAATATCTAGGGGTAAGTTACGAATTATCGCTCAGTTCCACATCTTCGGTCATATAAGAAAAAACGATATACTCAACCAACCCTAGTGAAGTTATTATTATTATATCGTTTTTTCTGATCTGACCGATTGTATGGACCTGACCGATGATTCTGAACTTACCCCAAGTTTTAAGTTCTGTGCGTTAACGTTCCTGTTTTCAGGAGTTGCCTTCGTTTAATATCAACTTTGTAGATGATTAGCAAAGTTAGGCAGACTAATTTGTACAAATGAAAGCTCTCGCTGATTCTCTCGCTGATATGCCTGGAGTGCACCGCCTTCAGACTGTCTTGCTTATGTAGTATGTGAGTGAGCATTTATCATAGTAGTGTATGATATACGCTACTTGCAGTTATAGAGGATAACGCTAGGGTTATGCTCTTCAACTACGAGGTCTTAGATTTTGTGTTAGGTAGACTCGTAGACTTCATTTACTGTCACCTCTTCATTTTCCTCTTCCATCCGTGAGTGCAGTTACTGGCGGTCAAGTGATTTTTTTTCATTGAGCCACTTTCTTTTCTGACTGCTTTTTCCAGTCCTTTCTACTTAATTTTCTTTTGATGTCAGCGATTTGGCCTTCGGTTCCGAAGCAGACGTTAAACCCCTACTAAATTAAAAGATAAATGAAGTTTCTCTAAAAAAACGATATATAGCTAATCCATGATATTTGCAGGACATTGTCCTGACAGAGTGGTCTACTTTGTCCTGACAGAGTGGTCCACTTTGTCCTGACAGAGTGGTCCACATTGTCCTGACAGAGTGGTCCACATTGTCCTAACAGAGTTGTCCACATTGTCTTAACAGAGTGGTCCACATTGTCTTAACAGAGTGGTCCACATTGTCTTAACAGAGTGGTCCACATTGTCTTAACAGAGTGGTCCACATTGTCTTAACAGAGTGGTCCACATTGTCTTAACAGAGTGGTCCACATTGTCTTAACAGAGTGGTCCACATTGTCTTAACAGAGTGGTCCACATTGTCTTAACAGAGTGGTCCACATTGTCTTAACAGAGTGGTCCACATTGTCCTGACAGAGTGGTCCACATTGTCCTGACAGAGTGGTCCACATTGTCCTGACAGAGTGGTCCACATTGTCCTGACAGAGTGGTCCACATTGTCTTAACAGAGTGGTCCACATTGTCTTAACAGAGTGGTCCACATTGTCTTAACAGAGTGGTCCACATTGTCCTAACAGAGTGGTCCACATTGTCCTAACAGAGTGGTCCACATTGTCCTAACAGAGTGGTCCACATTGTCCTAACAGAGTGGTCCACATTGTCTTAACAGAGTGGTCCACATTGTCTTAACAGAGTGGTCCACATTGTCTTAACAGAGTGGTCCACATTGTCTTAACAGAGTGGTCCACATTGTCTTAACAGAGTGGTCCACATTGTCTTAACAGAGTGGTCCACATTGTCTTAACAGAGTGGTCCACATTGTCTTAACAGAGTGGTCCACATTGTCTTAACAGAGTGGTCCACATTGTCCTAACAGAGTGGTCCACATTGTCCTAACAGAGTGGTCCACATTGTCTTAACAGAGTGGTCCACATTGTCTTAACAGAGTGGTCCACATTGTCCTAACAGAGTGGTCCACATTGTCTTAACAGAGTGGTCCACATTGTCTTAACAGAGTGGTCCACATTGTCCTAACAGAGTGGTCCACATTGTCCTAACAGAGTGGTCCACATTGTCCTAACAGAGTGGTCCACATTGTCCTAACAGAGTGGTCCACATTGTCCTAACAGAGTGGTCCACATTGTCCTAACAGAGTGGTCCACATTGTCCTAACAGAGTGGTCCACATTGTCCTAACAGAGTGGTCCACATTGTCCTAACAGAGTGGTCCACATTGTCCTAACAGAGTGGTCCACATTGTCCTAACAGAGTGGTCCACATTGTCCTAACAGAGTGGTCCACATTGTCCTAACAGAGTGGTCCACATTGTCCTAACAGAGTGGTCCACATTGTCCTAACAGAGTGGTCCACATTGTCTTAACAGAGTGGTCCACATTGTCTTAACAGAGTGGTCCACATTGTCCTAACAGAGTGGTCCACATTGTCTTAACAGAGTGGTCCACATTGTCTTAACAGAGTGGTCCACATTGTCTTAACAGAGTGGTCCACATTGTCTTAACAGAGTGGTCCACATTGTCCTAACAGAGTGGTCCACATTGTCCTAACAGAGTGGTCCACATTGTCCTAACAGAGTGGTCCACATTGTCCTAACAGAGTGGTCCACATTGTCCTAACAGAGTGGTCCACATTGTCCTAACAGAGTGGTCCACATTGTCCTAACAGTGTGGTCCACATTGTCTTAACAGAGTGGTCCACATTGTCTTAACAGAGTGGTCCACATTGTCTTAACAGAGTGGTCCACATTGTCCTAACAGAGTGGTCCACATTGTCTTAACAGAGTGGTCCACTTTGTCTTAACAGAGTGGTCCACATTGTCTTAACAGAGTGGTCCACATTGTCCTAACAGAGTGGTCCACATTGTCCTAACAGAGTGGTCCACATTGTCCTAACAGTGTGGTCCACATTGTCTTAACAGAGTGGTCCACATTGTCTTAACAGAGTGGTCCACATTGTCTTAACAGAGTGGTCCACATTGTCTTAACAGAGTGGTCCACATTGTCTTAACAGAGTGGTCCACATTGTCCTAACAGAGTGGTCCACATTGTCTTAACAGAGTGGTCCACATTACTTCAAATTTCCTCTCTTAACTTTTCTCCCACGTGTATCAACTAAAGTTACTTTATTTACCTCAACATAACATCTATTTATTATCATCACTTTGAGCCGTGATAAGATACAAAGTGTTATGGAGGTAGCTTTGTAACTTGTGTGATACATAATTTTACGGAGGTAGCTTATGTGTATCTTATGTGATAGCTTTGTATCTTGGTGTAACTTATGTGATAGCCTTGTAATAATCTTGGTGTATCTTACGTGATAGCTTTGTATCTTATGTGATAGTTCTGTATCTTGGTGTATCTTATGTGATAGCTTTGTATCTTGGTGTATCTTATGTGATAGCTTTGTATCTTGGTGTATCTTATGTGATAGCTTTGTATCTTGGTGTATCTTATGTGATAGCTTTGTATCTTATGTGATAGCTTTGTATCTTGGTGTATCTTATGTGATAGTTCTGTATCTTGGTGTATCTTATGTGATAGTTCTGTATCTTATGTGATAGCTTGCCCCCAGGGGCTCTATCCTGAAGCTGTCTGTGGCGAATGGAAGAGAAGGGGGGTGGCGTCCCTTGGGCCCCGAACTGTTTTTATTTGGATTATGGATTGTCTTTTTTCATTTTTACCATGTTTATCATTTTTTTAACGCTACTTGCAGTTTTAGAGGATAGCGCTAGGGTTATGCTCTTCAACTACGAGGTCTTAGATTTTGTGTTAGGTAGGCTCGTAGGCTTCATTTACTATCACCTCTTCATTTTCCTCTTCCATCCGTGAGTGCAGCCACCGGTGCTTGTGTCCCGTTTCGTCACATTCCTTGGTAAGTGACTACATTCACGGAGTAGCTGTTCTGCATTCATGAGCATTGTCACCGACGGTGGTAAGTGACTTTGTTCATGGAGCCACTTTCCTCTCTGACTGCTTCTTCCAGTCCCTTGTATTTAATTTCCTTTTGACGTCAGCGATATGGCCTTTGGTTCCGAAGCAGACGTTAAACCCCTACTAAAATAATATGTGATAGCTTTGTATCTTGGTGTATCATATGTGATAGCTTTGTATCTTGGTGTATCTTATGTGATAGCTTTGTATCTTGGTGTATCTTATGTGATAGCTTTGTATCTTGGTGTATCTTATGTGATTGTTCTGTATCTTATGTGATAGCTTTGTAGCTTGGTGTATCTTATGTGATAGCTTTGTATCTTGGTGTATCTTATGTGATAGCTTTGTATCTTGGTGTATCTTATGTGATTGTTCTGTATCTTATGTGATAGCTTTTTAGCTTGGTGTATCTTATGTGATAGCTTTGTATCTTGGTGTATCCTATGTGATAGCTTTGTATCTTGGTGTATCTTATGTGATTGTTCTGTATCTTATGTGATAGCTTTGTAGCTTGGTGTATCTTATGTGATAACTTTGTATCTTGGTGTATCTTATGTGATAACTTTGTATCTTGGTGTATCTTATGTGATAACTTTGTATCTTGGTGTATCTTATGTGATAACTTTGTATCTTGGTGTATCTTATGTGATGCATATAAAACGATATGCATTTTAAAATCGGGATGAAAACTCTCAAATTCATAGAATGTTTTTTTATGATTTAAAGTGGTAGGATTTTACCGCGCGTTTGCACAGGATTTATATGATGGAAACTCTTTTTATTTACAATCAATCTGACGTTGTAAATAAAAACAAACTGAGAAAGGGTTCTTTTTAGTCCTTCTCTCTGCATTACCTTTTCTATCTCTTCTGTGTTCTTTAGGTACATTAGAGTAGTTTGTTGCTCCTAGTTGTGACTTGAATACAAATGAGATGTCAGGACACAACAAAAAACTAACTTAAGTCAACGGAAAAGAAGTAAAGTTATTATAGCGAAAGATTGTTGCATTAACTACGTTTGGTACAAATTCATACCACACGGTACATGCCTCCTTTCTATATCCTGAAAAATTAGTTCTTCAATCTAGTATATAATTTCAACCCTATTTAAATGGCTGTTTTTTGATCTAAAATGACGTTGTTTAACCTCTATTTAAATGAAATGTACCATAGGTGTCTTTTTGACGTCAGAGTCGGTGTAACCGTAGTGATTTTACCGGTAATTTTCCGTTATTACCGGTAATACTCTCTGAAATAAGCTTCTCCTGCCTTGAATAGCAGCGTGGCTGTTTATTATTCACAAAGTTAGCTATTCATCTGCTAAGAAATTTGAAGTCTGGCGGAACTTCACCGCAGATTTTTTCCTCGGAACTTTAATTCCAGTTTAAGTTTTAGAGGCTGAATTTTGGTGGTGCTTTTTGTCAGTATATTTTTTCTCTTTCTCTGGTTTTGATGGGAGTGGAAATATTCTCAAGAAGTAAATATGCAAATTATATCTAAACTAATTAATAATTAATGAGCTGGTCATTTGCATAGGGTAACTTATGAATTGTCGGTCTGTTCCACATTTCCGAACACGTAAGAAAAAAAATTATTGGTATTATTTTTTATTTTTATTGGTATCCATGATACCTGCAGCTCTCATGGATACCAATAGAAATTAAATAATAATTATTTATTATTATATTTATTGTTATATGACCGAAAATGTGGAACTGGCCGATAATTAAGAACTCACCCAAGATGTAGCACACCGTTCTGTCACTTACCCTCGCTCTAAAATGATGAAATGGTTCGCAAAAGCCTCTCTGGCCAAGACTGGACAGCTTCTGTCCAAAGATCAGACAGATGCTGTCTAGAAATGGACAGGTGGTGCGATGTATATCCAGCCAATGCAAATACCTGAGCTATTGCTTGCTTCTTCCATTATTTTGAATTGCCTTGGGTATAACCATGATAAATTGCGTCTACTAGTGTACGCGTGCAGTCAAAAATGACGGTATGATAATATATTTGTGGAAGGGTAGTTCAATTTATGTAATAATTATTGTCCCTGGCTCCACTTTTACTCCAATATTTTAAACTGAATAAAATTATATTTAATTTATTTATTGAACTGATCTATACTAATAATTTCCTTAGTGTGTTTATTTATTTGTTTATTTATTTATTTGGTGTCCGCTTTTACACTATGAGTATTAAACATGAAGAATGTAACTATGATATGCACGGGAATATTGACTTGATATTTAAATTCCCCTGTTTTTATTCAATTTTTAAATGTATTTTATCTATAAAATAAATTAGACTATGCAGAAAATTTAATTTTAATTGAATTCAATAAAAGTAACCTAATAACGGGTAATAAAATGGTGTTGATAATTACCCGTTATTTTTAACGGGCAAGTACACTAGTATCAGAATAATTTCCTATCCATGCTGCCAGCTGCTTGCCAAGCGTATTATTAGGTTAGTGTGACGGACAGACAGAAGCAGTTCACATTATAGTGATGAAATAGTTAGATGTGTACTGTTTAGACTAGAAAAATTATAATTAACATTGCACGCACTAATTCATCGAATAAAAGTTAATATTAATTATTATACTTTCTTACATGATCGAAACTGTGGAACTGTTCAATAGCTCGTAACTTCCCCTCCTCGTGTCTATTCTTTTTACCTTTTTCTCTCACACCGTAAATTCTCCCCTTCTTGTTGTCTGATTTGATTATTTGTTGTGACGGGATTAAAGACAAGATTATAAAGATTATAGACAAGATTATAAAGATTATAGACAGTGTGTCATGGTAAATTACAGGCTGTAGATTATTCGAAAGATTATTAAAGATTTTCAATGTTAGGACATTAATAGATGATAGGTAGGAAAAGATTAATAATCAGAATAATTTGAATTCAAATATTTTAATTATAAATTATTGTCTATTGATCATTAGATTATTTTAATTCACAATCTCTTGTTTTGTTGAAATATTAATGGATTATCTGTATTGAATGATTTTTATTTTTAATAAAGTTTAATGTTCCATATCTCTTCATTTTCCTCTTCCATCTTTTCTGCATCCATGAGCACTATCACTGACGGTGGTAGGTGACTTTGTTCATGAAGCCACTTTCTTTTCTGTCTGCTCCTTCCAGTCCCTTGTACTTAATTACCTTTTGACGTCTGCGATATGACCTTTGGTTCCGAAGCAGACGTTAAACTCTTTGCTAATATATATCAATATATAATATTTCTATATTATTTCTATTCAAATTTAGATATCGTTTTAATTAGGATATGTAGTTGTATTATCCAAATTATGTTTAGCAGATGTTAACAAATTAACGACAGATAATCTAACATCAATGGAACATCTAAAAAACATCTAAAAGCTACCTACTGATTTTTGAAAAAGTTATTCGTATCAGTAAATTCATATCCATTGATGTAATTTACCTACCGATAGAAAAGACTTCAATTGTAGGCTTTATTCATTTAACCGTTGGACAGTACAGAACTGAATAAATAAACACATTTAACGATAGATCCAAAGGCATATAACTACACAGAGTAACACAATAATGAGTAACATTTGAGAGAGCATAGATTCTTCTAATTTCATTTAGTAC
Source organism: Caprella mutica (assembly GCA_947561585.1). NCBI lineage: Eukaryota > Metazoa > Arthropoda > Malacostraca > Amphipoda > Caprellidae > Caprella > Caprella mutica. The sequence goes on along the minus strand of CANNZV010000348.1, from coordinate 11,951 downwards.
AGGTAACTCGAGTTGTACGTATCTACTCCAAACTAACTCTCCTCCACTCTAACGGTATCGTTTTTGTGACTCCATCTCGATATTTACGGAACTGCCTCAGCCTTTACGATTGCACATCTCCACCATTTTTATATGTCGTGATGTCAAAGTTTCTAATGTCAGGGGTACTGATTATCTTCTATTCCACTTTTCAGTAGAAGAAGTTGTAAGCGAAGCAATAGCACCGGTAATTGTTGTTATCAAGCTAACGCCTCTTCTTTCTGTCAGAAATTATTCTTTTTTGTTTCTAGGCATATATTCACTCACATTTTGAATAGTATTCCAAATCTAATCAACTATTTAGTATGTTTCCAATGTCATCAGTCTTAAAGGTCCTCTCCAGGCTCCGAGAAAAAAATGAGTTTATAGCATAATATTATAGAACTAAGGTCTACGATCATTATTCTGCAAACCGCATACAATTCGGTTCAGTATATATTTTATAATTTGTTTTTAAAGTTTTTTAATACTCTGTGAGCAACAATTAAGCGAATCACTGATCTGATTCTCAAGAAGAAGATTGTACACTCTTTGTTTTGATTACAAATTTGAATTAAATAATAAACCATACGTTTACGGCCTTTATTTAAATTATTTTAGATATCAATTGATTCCTATAGTATATAAACGTTTCTATTATAAGTTCATTCAATTTTATACCTTTACACGAATATTAAATGGATTTATTAAACCTAATACATAGTTTACAATCAAAACAAATGGTGTACATTCTTTTTCTTCACACTGAAATTTTCTTAAATTAGTAAGTCGGAAGTAAAATAGGTTTTGTAGAGTTTTGATTATAAAAATCTTTAAAAGCATATGAAATTAAAAATATGCTACCAAATTCGATGTGGTTTGCAGCAAAATGATAAGAAACATTAGCCTCGTTGAATAAGGCAATAAAAATATTTGCTTGGAGGGGACCTTTAAATATTTTACTTCTGGTCATTAAATCAATAGAAATTATATAGGATTAATTTAGGTTCGAGACATAGAGATCTGGAAAGATCGTATTTTCTGAGCTGTTAGAGTCATGATGATATTGGTTACTCCAGACACACTTTGCAGTTTAGATAGTAATGACTCTATCGGAGAAAAGTTCTAAAATGGGAAGAGTTAAAGCTTCTTCACACACATCAGTGTTCTATCCGGTCCGTCTCCTCTCAGTGCTTCGGTGTCACTGAAAAAATATATCGTTACTTTAAATTCAACAGACACGTTGACACACGTCAGACTCAGTGCCGTACCATCTCCGTGTACTAGAAAAACACTGATAAGGTACGTCGCAGTTAGAACATTGATGTGTGTGAACAAACCTTTAAATGATCGTAAAACTAGAATGAATTTCCAAGCATTAGCTACACACAATTTAAGGATTATTAGAGAAGCTTTGGTCTTAGTTCTTCATATTAATAATTGTGTAAACCTATCTCCAATTTTACGAATTACCTCCACATTTCCGATACGTACGGTCCCTATCTACCGTAAAACTAGCGAGTTATCTTCATAAGGTACCGATAATCACTTGAGAATATGCATGTACACCAATTAGAGGGTTTAGAAAATAAATTACATTACTCGCTAATTAAATATTCACCTTTTTCCATTTCTCTCCCATTTAGATACCTTCTTCATTATACTAGCTAGAATTAACTCAATCTACTTATTTCCAATTGAGAATGTCTCTCGATCGATGCTTCATTTAATCCTTCGAATTCTAATCTGATTCTATTGTAAAGAAAGTAAACCTTCAAATGACGCCAACCCCCCTCCTTTTACCCCCTTCCATCTTCACCCCCCCTTCTCTCCTTCACCCTCCCTTCGCGCCTTCATTCGAAAGTTCCACAATAGCCCATGTAATTGAAGTCCCTAGTAATTTTCTGGTGCATTTCAACAGATTGAATTCAGATCTGTTTGATTTCGATCTCAAAGGTTAAGCTCCGCCCCCTATCTCACCTCATATTCTGTCTGATTGTCACAGACATGATGTGCGAAATTGAGACGGAGTTCTGAGTTAACGGACAGTTCCATATTTTCGATCATGTGAGAAAAAGTATATAATTATTGATTGAAAAGATTCAAACTCAACGGGAAATCCAAGCTTTCGAATAGAAAGATTTCTATTCATCATCAGGAAAAGGGTGGAAAAACCTGGACCTGACAATGAATTTTATGACCAATGGTTGTATGTTGGATACCGTCTTTCTATTTAAGCTATATATCCTAAAGTTTATTAATATTAATTAACAATCTATTTAGTATTGAGATATGAGACATATTCGAAAGCTTGATATCTGAAAAAACCTTCAACGCAGAGTTTAAATAACCTCTATTATATAATTATTATTTAACTATAATTTTTTATCCAAATATGGTCGGAAATGTGGAACCGTTCGATAACTCGAAACTTACCGTTAATTATCACAAATTTAAAATCAATGATATTCTTTCTTTTCAGTGCTCCAACCGTCGCAGCCACACTCTGCCTTCCCTCACTCTCACGAGACTTTGCTCTTCCACCACCCCCACACCTCCACCCCCCAGTGGGGGAGAGACAGAGGTACCACCAGATGGTGAGTAGGGGGAGGGGGTACTATTGGTTAACATATTTATTTTACATAAACCTGATTTTCCTTTTTTAAAGTTATATGTAACCTTTTTTTCACTCTAATTGTATTTATTAGGTCTTATTGATTTTTTTTAATTTTAGTTAGGTTGCCCTAGAAGTTTGGGCTTATTCTCGCTCTTATTTAGAAGTTTAATATTATGCATTGTGTTTGTCATTTTTTTCCTGAATAAAGAATATATAAAGAATAATTCGTGGAACGTACTTATTCAGCCAAAGCAGGAGGTACTGGTTATTCTATTGATCATAGAGCCACTTCCCTTTCTGTCTGCTTCTTCCAGTCCACTTATTAACAACTAGCTTTTTTATTAATATAGTAAGAAATATTCTTTGAAATTAATAATAATATTTGGAATGTACATTTTTGTTGTTTTGTTAAATGTTTTTTTTAATAATTAAATTAATAATTTTGTATAGCATATTTAACAGTAAGTTATTAAAACCAATCAGAATGTTTCTCAATGAGAATTTGATAGCACTGTTCAATAGTTTGTAAAGTGATTCACAGTATTATGTAATGTTATTTTAAGATGTTTCCATTTAGTCATTAACTAATTCAATAAACTTTTCTTTTTTATTATTGAAGAATAATTATTAGAATACAGCTCAATTCTTCTGGCCAATAATATAAACTGTTTTATTGTGAACAAAGTCCTTGGATAACTTTAAAATATGATAGTTATGTAAATAGTTAATAAACGTTATAAAACTGTAAAATGTTTCAAAATATATTTCACACATTTCTGAACACATTTCTGCAAAATATCACTCGATTTGTTCACCTCTGTCTTGAATTACTCTTGTCAAGTCTGCCACGGAAATACTGTGCCGCTTAACGCATTTTTTTGAGTCATTTTGGCCCCACTTTTCGAGGAAAATTATGTTTTTTTTTTTTAAACAGGCATCTGCTTTTAAAGAGACAAAGTACCAACGTTTATAGAGTTCATGTCTGGTGATGGGTTAATCACGTATCTTTTCCATGTTTTTCTTTTCATTGTAAACATTTTATAAAAAAGTATAAACCTCCTTGCTGCAGAAACGTGGAAAGTTGACCTAGCTCCATTTTTATTCTTTCTTGACGTTTGTGACAGTGCGCTGCCGTCTTGTTCGAAAGTTAACGGCTTTGAAGTGTCTTCTGGTTTCTTGAAGTGCAGGAGTCAAAATTGTCCCAAGGTTAGGATATGTGTTACAAAAAGGAGAATACACTTCCATGTTCTGGATATGGCGGTACACTTCATGACGGAACAATTATTCTGACGTCTGAACACAGTTCTCATCGACAGTAATCAGTAGGGTTGTGACAATATGCTCTTTAAATCATAGATCCAAAGAATATCATAGACGAAACAAAATGAAATGATATTGAATACTATATACCGCTGGTGTAAAACGATTCAATACTCTTTAATTCTCTCCGTCTATAATATTTTTGGGATCTATGATTTTAAGAGCACATTGTCACAACCCAAGCAATCGGGTCATTTTATCGGTTGCAGATTGCCTCCACATTTAATTTATCGTTCATTTGCGATAACGCTGTCATAACTCTAATAGCTATTTTTCAGGAGAGGCGTTTTGGTGCTTGTAATGTACGTACATTTAATGGTATATCGTTAGGACATTTAGCCTCTCTAGCGGTACATTTTTGAGTTACAATTATGAAACTTTCACCATCAAAATTCAGCGTTACCAAATTAATATTATATAATATCAATAACTCGAACATTCAGTTTTTTGTGTTTATGACGTTGTTTCCTGCAAATAAGAGATGTTTTAATTAGAGGAAATGATGTACTCAATGTCCGCACCAGCCTTCAAATGGTTAAGAAGAATCTCCGCTCTACCTTATCTCTTTTTTTAGAGGTCTGTAAAGTGCTAACTAGTTCACATTTTGAGGGCCTTAGTCTGCCTTGGGGTAGGTTTTTAATTATCGGTCAGTACTACATCTTCGGACATATAAGAAAAAACTATATAAAAATTATTTCTATTAAACAATGCTATCTAATACTTCTGCAAACCTGGAGCTCCTCCTACTCTTTCCTCGAGACTTTTGAATCATATAGGATACCAATTAAATAATTATTATTATATCGTTTTTTCTTACGTGTCCTAAAATGTGGAACTGACCGAAGGGGTTTGCAGAAGTATTAGATAGCACTGTGTAATAATATTAATTTTTATATTGTTTTTCTTATATGACCGAAGATGTAGTACTGACCGATAATTAAAAACTTACCCTAACAATGTTTATCATTTTCTTCTCACTCACATTCATGTCACGGATCTCTTTGAATTGCACCGGACTCATGCTCTGACAGCTTTAACGACTTCTGTCATCCGAGAAGATCGCCTTCTTCACTTCGAGGAACATCTTCAGTCTTTTTGAGCTCGTGAAATATCTTAATAGTGCAGTAAACAGTCTAATATTGAGTTGTATGATGACTCTCTAAGAATTTGTCTTGATCACGTGATCAATATTAATCATTACGCTAAATTATTGTTATATTAATATATTTCATTAAACTGAAAACTTCTACTTTTTCCTCACTCTGTATGTGCAGTTAATGAATTAACACTAGTCAAGCTAAGTAACTGTAACAGGGATATTGGTATATATATTAGAGTTACTTAATATTTTGTATGTATAATGTCTTTTAGTCTACGGTGTCTGCTATCCATATTAGAGTTACTTAATATCTTGTATGTATAATGTCTTTTAGTCTACGGTGTCTGCTATCCGTATTAGAGTTGCTTTATATCTTTTGACAACTCGTTCAACATTTTCCTCCACATCTTTCTCTAATCCTCCTTCCACACCCCCCCCTCCCTCCACACCCCCCCTCCCTCCAGACGTTATTTCCATGACAATCCTCCCCGTAACTTTTTCCCTATTTTTTCCAATAGTTTCCTGTAATTTCTGTTAGTCGTAACTTTGTGGTGTAAAAAGTTTCTCTCAGACTTTTCTTGCTGTGTAATTTGACCTTCAAAAGCTTTATCGTCATCGGAGATTACTTGACGCAAATAAAGTTAGCAGTACATACAGTATTCAGTGTGTATACCTCGTACTCCATTTCAATGTTATATTAAAATAAACATTTAATTCAGTTTTCTTCTTTAATGAAAACTACAATTACATTTTTTTAATGAAGATAAAGTGCTTATGAAACGATAGCTGAATGATGGTATTGATACATTCTTGAATGAAGATTTAACAAATTGTTTCCTGTTGAATAAAATAATTATACAAACTCTTGCAACAAAATTTACTTATAGATTATAGTACATAGTTAGTATTTTTTTCACTGTTAGTACATTTTTTACTTTTTCCTCTGATGGTACGCCTGAAAATTAATTAATTTGTTTGGTATTGTTGTTACTTTTTCTCGGCTTCTTTTCGCCACCCCAATCTATTTCAATATAATATAGTAATACAATAGCATTAATAAACAATTGGGAAAGAGGACCAGTCGACACTATTACTTTATTGAGTGGGGTGAGCTCTGAGTTATTGAACGGTGCTACGTCTTCGATCATGGGGAAAAAATAATTGTTCAATAACTCTTTTTTTTTTCAAATTTTTATTACCAATATATAATTTGAACAATTATTACATTTTTTACATGATCGGAGATTTGGAATCGCCTGATAATTCGGAATTTATTTCACTATATTAGATAACAAAATTAGAATAAATATTTTTATTTGAATTATTGAATTTATATTTTAATTATACGTCGGCGATATAATTAAGTTAAATTAGTATATATGCAATAGTGATACTTACTTGCTTTAAAATATAAATACATATTAATTTGACCAAATATTATTATGGTAGAATCTAGAATTTATTAATTTGGATGTATCAAATAAAAATAATCTCAACAGTGATATATTCTTTATTTCTCACCAATTTCGTAATAGTGTAAACACTATAAACAATTGCAATAGAGTAGCTATATAATAAAGTGACTGCTACAGGCAACTAACTAATAATAAATACATAATGCAAAATGTCAATAAATTAAATCACATATGTTGAATAATTTTATTTATATGAAAAATGTTAAATTTATTTTTATTTTTCATAAATTTTATCAATTTTTATAAAAAATAGTAAATTTTTCAACTGAAAATAGTTTTATTGATAAGCATCACAAAATTATTATCTTTCTATGTATAAAAATAATATTTAATCACTCACATCTGTGCTGTAAATGGTACACTGTTCAGTTAACTGACAAACTCAAGTACAGAGTGTAAAAAGTTGGTAAGTCTTGGGTAATTGCTCCGAATATTTCATTAACTCTTTCAATTTTTGGACTTTTTTAGCGATGTTACTCAACAACTTAGGAAGTTAGTGAACCGACACAAACTAAATTAATTCTCTGTGTAGTTCGTTAATTATGGTTACGATTTTAATTAATTTTATGCACTGAATCATATGCACATAAAATTTAAGTACTAAAATAAAATTGTATATGACCAATAAAAGTGAATTTGAAATATTTAAATAGAATAATTTTATGTACAAATAAATTTTATTAAAATTTGTTAACTAATTTTTTCTTATCATTGCATATTAATTGAAAAAAAATCAGTTTTTTTATAATAGATTATTTTACATATCAATTAAATCAATTAATTGATAGAAATATTATATAATTCAAAACCAATGGCATCATATTATTTATATGAAGAAAATATGACCTCATAATTATGTTATAACTCTATGACTCAGAATTTAATTTTATATCCATAATTTTTTTTTATATTTAATAAAATAATTCCATATAATTTATAACGTTTCACAATAACTCAATCACACTGATAGATGGTACAATTTAACACGGTACAGTCGTTTGCAGTACAGTCTCCTAGTAAACAGTCTTGCAGTGTGCTGATAGTTTTAAAGGTGACTGTAATCTGTAAAAAATTAAAATTATTACATTAGGGTGAGTTACGTGTTATTGGACAGATCCACATTTTCGATCATATAGAAAAACATATAGTTTTATATTTCAGTTTATTTATATGCATGATATCTGCTGGTATCATGGATACCAATTAAAATAAAAAATAAATAATTATTATTATATCGTTTTTTCTTACGTGTCCGAAAATGGGATACTGACCGATAATTAAGAACTTACCCTACCCTTAATTGTAAAAATATAACACATTTTTCATTATAGTAATTTGTGCAGGTATAATATATACAATTAATGATATATATACAAATGGAGTGAAGTTTGTCGGTATGTCTTGAGTTCTACAGAATGGTTTAACTGGTCTAACTGTAGCTGTCATTTACATCCATATTAAGATATCATCTATAATGTCGTCGGTCATTTTTCTTCTTTAAATGTTTTCACTAATGTCCATTCAGTATGGTATTTGTTAGTAAGTATATTCCTTCGTGTTTTATTCCATCACGTGTAAATGTAACGTTTGTACGTCACGTTTTGTTACTTTCCAAGGAGGTACCATCCATGATTCAAAGTGTGGCAAACGATATAGAATATTTTTAGTGAATTTCTCTTAACTGTATACAGTAAAACTCCTGAGTTCTGAAGTTTTGCATTATTAAGCACTCGAGTAATGAAGGACCTGAGTTATGAAATGCACCTGAGTTATGAAGTATTTTCTATGTGAAATTAATCAAATTATAGAAAATGATATACGTCAAGAGTTGCGTCATAGTCACCCCTCAATGACCATATAGTTTTCTACAAGATTTTCATCATAGAAAACTACCTAGTGCACCTGAGATATGAAGTGGCTCTGAGTTATGAAGGAACCAACGCTTCATAACTTTAGAGTTTTACTGTAAATTTTTTGATAAACATTAGGTAAATTGCTATTATTTTTTTAATTTGAAAATACATAAATTTGAATTATTTGCCACACCGTGAAACATGGTTTCTACTCTTAGTCCATTTATTGTAGTCATCAGAATCTTCGTTTGGTCTCAGTAAAGGGCCGTACACACGTATGGGTTTTCAAGTCTTTCCACCAGACTTTTTGCTAAGCTCCTCCTACTTTTTCCACAAGAATATAAGGAAAAACGATATAATTATTATTTATTTTAGTTGGTATCCATGATACCTGCAAGTATCATGGATACCAACTAAAATAAATAATTATTTTATATCTTAAATTATTGTGGAAAAAGTAGGAGGAGCTTAGCAAAAAGTCTAGTGAAAGACTTGAAAACCCCTACGTGTGTACGGCCCTTTAGTCTATATGTTTCTTCGTTGTCTCAGTCCTCGTCTTTCTGTGATAATACAAACTAACAACATCTTCTGCTTTCTCCTCTTCTGTTAGCTGAGCACTGAGCTCAATCTGTTGCTAAAAGATATATCGCTCATACTACTGCTCAGTGAGTTTTTCCTCAAACTGCTTCTCAGTGAGCTGTCCGCCAGACTGTTGCTCCTCTGCGCTATATTCTCTATACTCCTGGCGATGTACTCGCTCTTCAGGACTACTCCTACTACTCGTGGCTTAAACCTTCGACTGGGAGAAGATAAAGGTGTATAATACAGTAACATGTGCTAGTTTATCACAGTTATCCCTCTCATGAGTACAGAAAACGAACAGGGATTCATAGAAAACGGAAGAAAATATACGATGAAATTTGTTTAATTGAGTAACATGTGGTTTATCACAGTTATCCCTCTCATGAGTACAGGAAATGAACAGGGATTCATAGAAAACGGAAGAAAATATACGATGAAATTTGTATAATTGAGTAACATGTGGTTTATCACAGTTATCCCTCTCATGAGTGTACAGAAAACGAACATAGATTCATAGAAAACGGAAGAGACTATACGGTGAGATATGTGTAATGCATCTAAGTGTACAGTTATATTAAAACGGAAAAAAATTAATGTGTAAAATGCATCAACAAGTGCTGGTTTATCTCAGTTACTCATCTAATGAGTGTAAAGAAAATGGGTGGTGAGTCATAGAAAACGGAAGAAAATTTACCTCTTTTATAATGCAGTAGTAAATGCTGGTTTATCACAGTTACTCCTCAAATAAGTAAATAATTATGTGAAGAGTCATAGAAAACGAAATGAATTTTACGTTGAGATGTAAACAATACATTTAAAAAGAAAACTGACGGAATTCACAGAAAAATACTTTTAACTGTGCATAGTGACTTAATGTTACTGAAAAAAAGTGCATGAAAATGTCCTCTTTTTCAGCAATTTGTTCTGTCATTTCAATGTAGCGCGGAATAACAAAGAAATGTTTCCTGCGAACTTCCTTTACAGTGTCGAAAAATCCGAGGCCTCAATTCTCTCGTAGATTGCACCAACTTTTCAGTTTAGATGCATTCAGAATTGCCGAGGTTCTTAATAACATTTGTTGAGTTCAATCGCATTGTTTGACATCTCTGGAGGCGATTGTTAAATTGAACTGCTGTAAAAATTACCATAGAGTGAGTGCTGTGACATTTTATCTGGAGAAGAGCTTTTATGATTGTGTTGTCTGACAATAGAGGTGTGCCGCATTGTATTTGTGTTTACGACTACGATTACAGATATAAACAATGTGAATATGAATATTACGAATAACTACCTATATAAATGTAGCAAATATGGTATAACTTAGAATGTGTTTAATTGGGGATAGATATGGTGAATAATATCTATGTTTACTAATTATGGATGTTAGTGCTATCTGCTTATATAACGTGCTGAATTTGTGCTTTTTACTGATTGTACTCTTATCAATTGGATGTCATACTCACGGTGTAGCATCTTCATTCTCCTCTCCGAGAGTGATCATGAGTTCTATCTCCTCTCTCTCATCACTCTCCACCCTCTTCCTCATTTCAGTCCTCATAACCAGTTCCAGCTGCTTCCTCACTTCCACCTCTTCCCCTGTTGAACTCTCCGCCACTTTAGTAACCTCTGGTACTACTTTAGTAGCCTTCATTTTCTCACAGTCTGCTATTTTGGTGATCTTCTTACAACTTTGGTGTTTGGGGGAGAGAGCCCCGTAGACTTTAGCAGGCGCAGTCTCGCTGTACGTCCATGTGTCAAAGTCAGACACATCACTGTGATGTTTCTGGGGTGATGTCACCCCTTTGAGTGGTGATGCTATTTGCTCTTTCGATTCATCATTCGTCTCCATCACTTTATTTAGATATTTGGGTTTTGAGTTCATTTCTTGTTTGAATTTGTTTGCCGCTCTCTGATGGTCTTTTCTAAGCTGTTTGTCATGTTCAAAGTTTGTCGCTTGAGTTGTCCCACTCTTCATCGGTCCGTAGAATAAGACAGTTGTCCCGACAGACCGAATTTTCGCTAAGATTTCCGGGTCAATCCACTGGAAAAAAATCAATTTTTTAAATTTTGTTCAAATAAATTCTTTGATTTTAGTTAAATGTTGATAAAAATTAGATATGTTATCTTTTCCTTAGTCGGACACTCTCCGTGCTGTCATCATAGGTCATGGATTTATTTCTTTATTAACACTCAATTTCCGAATACTGTGAGTGTTACGTTACTCTACGCTATTAAACTGATATATGACCAAATTGAATATTCATTTAATATGCTATCCATCCGAAACTGCCTCTCCTTCCAATTAGACTCGTAACAGTTCATATCGCCTTTTTTTTTCACTGTGTGTATTTCACGTTATTTGTTAACTAGAGCGTCTTTCCTGGTCTCGGTAATTTTAACACTATAAATCTAACGCTATATAACTAAGTGAAAAACTGTGTAGCCAATTTACACGATTGCCTTGATTTTGCTGCCTCCATTTAATTGAGTATTGAGTTGAATATAGTTAGTAATAGACACTATAGTTCTGCATTTATAGTTAGTAATAGACACTATAGTTCTGTATTTATAGTTAGTAATAGACACTATAGTTCTGCATTTATAGTTAGTAATAGACACTATAGTTCTGTGTTTATAGTTAGTAATAGACACTATAGTTCTGTATTTATAGTTAGTAATAGACACTATAGTTCTGTGTTTATAGTTAGTAATAGACACTATAGTTCTGTGTTTATAGTTAGTAATAGACACTATAGTTCTGCATTTATAGTTAGTAATAGACACTATAGTTCTGTATTTATAGTTAGTAATAGACACTATAGTTCTGCATTTATAGTTAGTAATAGACACTATAGTTCTGTGTTTATAGTTAGTAATAGACACTATAGTTCTGTATTTATAGTTAGTAATAGACACTATAGTTCTGTGTTTATAGTTAGTAATAGACACTATAGTTCTGTGTTTATAGTTAGTAATAGACACTATAG